>JBBMKD010000079.1:2830417-2945024 GCA_037834095.1 Argya squamiceps | reverse complement strand
GGGAAGGGAAGGGAAGGGAAGGGAAGGGAAGGGAAGGGAAGGGAAGGGAAGGGAAGGGAAGGGAAGGGAAGGGAATGTCCTCAGTGGGAGCTGAGCTTTCTGGCTGGCTTGCACTGGAGCAGCTGCCATCTGGCACCAGCCCTCAGCTGTGGGCTCAGAGAGCTGAAGTCTCTGGAGAAAAGGGTGCTGAGCACAGTGTATGTGGGCACCAGGCCCCCACAGCTCCCAGGCCTTAGAAACTCATGCTCACGAGCTGTGAGCTTAACTAGAAGCCTAGGGAAATGAGGTAAAATGGAGAGCTTCTAATTCTTTTCAAGGTTATTTAAGCTGTAAGTACCCAATACCAAGGGGACACCTCTATTATTTATATTTCTGACCCAATAATGACCACCCAAGGCCCACAATGTGGACCTTTTTCACCCAATTAGAAAAAAACACCCGAAACCATGAAGAAGAAGGAAGAAGAAGGCAAAGAAGAAGGACAAAGACAACACCCCAAATCCTCCATCTTGACTTATATCTAGTACTACACACTAAAACTCCAAATTCTATGTTTCTAGGATTCCAAGATATTATGACAATAGAGTTGCTGTAAAAAGAGAAGCCATGTAGGAGTAGAGGACAGAGAGGAGCTCTGCCCAAGGCAGCATGGAAATAAGCACTAGCAGGTCTCTCTTATGAGTTTTGCAGTGCACCCTCCCCCTCCCAGGAGACACATCAAAGGCAGATGAGGAGATCAGTCCACAGCAGAGCCTGCTGGAGCCCGCTTGCTCAGCACAACAAAATTAATTAAGAGGGTGGGAGAAAGAGCCAATAGGAGCCTGATTCTGTCAGGGAGCATGGCACTGACAAACGGGGAATGCTAATTCAGGAGTTTCTTCATTTCTTTCACACCTGCCAAAGAGGGAAATGGGAGCATGATTCAGGTTTGGAAGGCACTAGATTTGGATATTCCTGGCATGTCACGATCCCACATCTACCACAGCTTCCTGGGAGCCAAAAACTAACTCAGAAGGGCCTCAGCCCCTGTGATACACACTTTGAAAAAAGCACATCAGTGTTTTGGTTACTGCTGTTTCAGAGAACAAAGCAGAGGTGAGGCCTCACAGAGAACAGGAGAAGCCACAAACAGGGACCTCTCACCCTGCTATCATTGAGCATCTTACCAGAATGAGATAGGCAGAGCCAACAAACAATTCAGGAGAAATTAATTCAATTGTACTTGACATAATAAGCACTAAGACATTAATACCACTTTTCTATCCACTGAACATTATAGGGCTGGAGATGGGACACCCAAAGCAGCAGGAAGACAAAAATATGAAATGGAAAACTCTTAAAATGCAGGATTTCCAGGTGCTGTAGTGAGGAGTCCCTGGAAATGGTCATAAATTAATTAAAGATGTACAGCCCTCACTCCAGGGGTATTGTCGCCCTACTATTTTTTCCTGCTCATAATTCAAACAGGAGCTGAAGCATGTGAGCCCAATCTGGGACTAATAATTTAAAAATAAAAGATAAATATGTTGAGGTTTCATAAATAGAAGGAAGACCATGACATTATAAATAAGTTTTATTATCTGTGTTATTTTAAAGTTTATCTGCTCAAGCTCCTGCCCTTTGCAGATTTCTCCTATTCATTATGTATTCAGGTGCATTAAAAATTCCTTGGAAAAGGGACTTTGTGCAAGAAGAACCCCTGAACCACAGTTTATGGAGTGTTCTGCAGCCCTGAGGCTCAGCTCCACTGAGTCAATTGCCTGTGAATATTTAAAAAACAACCATTGTGCTGCATCCACTCTGAGTGGGTTTTTTGGACCACATGACAGGTGCATTAATTTTTGTGTTCCCTTCTTTCTTTTTTCCTGATCATGTATATCCCAATCAGAGCTCTCAAAACTACACCATACAGTTCGAAGAGCTCCACAATACCTTTTTAACTTATGTCCAAAGATGTGTAAGGATGATATTCCAACAGCTGGTAGGTCTGGACCACCTGCACAGAAGCACAGAGATTTAGCCCAATAAACTGCTCCACTAGTGCAGCATTTTCCAGGGGCAGGTGAATGACTATCAGGCCACATCTGCCCTGTAGTTAAGCAAAGTAGTGCCTGTTTCATCTGGAGTATAAAAGGTGCTTTGTTCAAGTCATATAGAATCACGTATCAGCAATGTACATTAATAACTGATAACATAAATATCCAGAGCATTTAATATTATCAAACTAATTATGTGTTGGTTTGCCAGGAATAGAGGTGAGCTTTAAAAATCTGAGATGACACGATTACCACTGCGTAAGACATTCTTGCTCATCCTGAACACACACTAAAAGCAGAGGTGACTGAGACAAGTCACCAGGCTGGAAGCCAACCTTCTTTCATGCACTGAATTTGTGCTGAAAATTCTAATGAAGCCATCTTGACAAGCTAAAGCAGTGCTGCTCTGGCCAGAGGTCTCCAGCTCACTCTGAGGTAGATGTGAAAGTATTAACTTGTTGAAGGGTCACTCAATGCACACAGCATGTATTCCTCCTAAAGGTAGCATTGCAAAAAAACATTGACTGACATAAAAATTTTGCAGTCCAAATGCAAAAGAAAAATAAATTTTTCTTGCCACCCTTACTGTAACGGTACAGAAGAAAGAGTTTATTCAACATATGTACCTGCTCCACTCAGGCAGAGAAGTTCTTCTCTGAGCCTGAAACACTGCATGTACCAACCTCTGTGAGAGAGCTGGTGTTAAATGGGGTCAGAGCTACATTTGCTCTGGGGAGAAGAAAGGCTCACTTTGAAGACAGGCTGGTTACCCTGTTTTTCTTCCTACACCACAGCTTTCAAATTGCAGCTAGAACTCGAAGGGAGTTGTTCCCACAAGCTCACCAGCCCAAAGTCTCCACCCAAGAGGCTTGAGTAAATAGCAGAAGTTCTGGATATGAATCAGATGGAAAAGATTCATCCCTCTCTGCTAGGTCTGAGTTCAAAGGCATCCATGGCTGGAAAGTTAAATCAAGATCACTATCTGTGTGTGAGGGCAGGATGGAGCATTCAGCACCAGTGAACTGCTCACCCTTCCATGCTCAGGTGTGGTGCAGCAGGTTGTGTGCACCATTCTACTCAACACTGAGAGAGAGAGGTGGGGAACTGTGGTTGTTTTGGGAGACTTTCTTTCCTCTGTTTCCTGTCTCTTCTTCAATTTCCTCTAGCTGAAAATCTTGCACCTGACCTCTCAGTATCAGTACTCGGCCTCACAGCCAGAGGAAGACTGAGGAAAGCTGCAGATGATGAGGAATGTATGACAGAGCAGAGTGCTCAGCCTCAGGTCCATGGCAGACCTCCTTCTCCTTGTTTGTACCAAGGCAAAGAGCAACCTCTCATCAGGAGCAGTGTGCATGGTCTATTCCTGCTGTGCACACATCAGACCTGAGCTCTGTCTCATGACATTTTGTGCCAACACACAGGTGACATCCATGCAGCCTCAGTGCCCTGAGCGGGCACAGCCCATGCTGCAAACACAACCTGTGGAGAGCATGTCTGGCCATCACCAGCTTATGAAGAAATGGCCACAAATGAGAAATACAAAGGATGCACAAGGGCAAGGACGTGTCCCTAGACCATGGAGTGTCTCAGTATCAGTGAGTGGCTCAGAACACAGGTGTCTCTGCAGACCTACAGACCAGTGACATGTCTGTTCATGTGTGACATTTGTGCAGGTCACAGCACCATATCTGTGCTCCCTTGTGTGTGCAGGCATATCCTGACTCCTCAGCAGCACAGGTACCCCACTTGTGAGCTGATGCTGGAGTACAGCTGGAGCCCACAGCTAGGGTGTGCCTGTACCTCCCTCTGTGAAGTTGTCTGGTTTATTATCTATAAAACAGAACACCTGGGAAGATGAGCCAACTAGTATTAGATACAATCAGATACTTTCTGTCTTCAGGTGCCACCCATGTGCACACCTTCCCTACCAGCTGTGGAGTGAACCTGCTAACAATTCTATTAATAACGAGCAGTGTAAGTAGGTGAACTGGATGAACTTGTGTGAAAGCAAAACCCCAGAGGTAGACTGGTTGCTCTGTTCAAAGCAAACAGATAACTATCCCAGGCTTCAGGCAACTCTCCCCCTTTCCCACCTCCTCCTTTGGGGCATCTCCAGACATGTCCAGGGTGGTGCAGCCTGTCAAACAGACATTTCATTGGCCATGCATAAATTTAAAAAGGGATCACACAGCCACCAATGACCCTGCAAAATGCCAAGTGCCAGGACTTCCTCTGAAGACTCTCTTGTATTCATCTTCATTCTGTGTGTCACTGTTGGTACATGAAAGTAAAACTCTTTGTTCCTCAGAATTGTGTCCTAAGCTGTCTGAAGTCCCAAGCTGCCTGCACTACTGTTGGAACTCTGGAGCACTTAATCCTCACTCTGGCAAAAAGAAGATAAAATGCAACAGTACCACTACCACTGCCAGCTGCCTGTGAAATCACAAGGCAGAGGCTGGCTGAACACAAAGCAGCAAATTCCTGCAGCTCACAGGCAGAGCTCCCCACTGACCACAGGAGAGCACCACGGGCACCCCTTGTCAGGTGTCTGCTGATCCCTGGAGCCCTTTCACTCCTGATGCAACTCCTGAGTTTTGTGTCAGTGCAGGGAGGAGCAAGGGACAGACTCTGGGTTGCAGGATTGGAAGTCAGTGACTTACAATCATATTTCAGTGGGACGCTTTTGAAAAAGATCCTTTTGCATCTGAAAAGGCTGAACAATGGAGATGGGAGGATCTTTGACACATATTTTTGTACCCTTGACAATAATAAAAATCCAATGATTTGAGGGTTGTGATTATCAAGGGGCCACAGCTCAGCACCAGTGTGATGAGTAGGGCACTTTCAGAGAGGAAGAAAGACTTGGCTTAGGACCACGAGGACTGAGGAAGGAGGAATGTCCATGAGGAAGGACATTCTCCTCAGCAAGGTTTTCGATACCTTGAGCTGCTGGTGTGCTCCTGAAATGCATGCTCTTCTCTTGCCTCTCCTCCCCTCTTCAGATCTAAGAACAGTATGCAGAGGTGCAGGCAGGGCTGGCATTGTGCCTCAAATGAAACAGTTCAATTAGCTGTTTTGGGGGTTGTAAAATAACTTTGAGGTGTTATGTGCTCATACTTGCAGTACCATCTCTGGGATATAAAAACCCCTTTCCTTCTAATTTACTGATTTTTCAGAATGCAGATGGATTCAGGCCAGAAAGTATCGCCCACAAGTCCAGCTGGGTACTCATAGGGGCTTTTTAATTTTGTGTAGTTCTCTATGTGAAATAAAACAGTGTTCATTTCAGATTAACATCCAGTCTTCTCAATTCTGGAGTTTTCTGCCTGTCAGTATGGGTAAAAATTTCAACAGCTTTTAAAACAGCTTCAAGTGGAATTTCGCAGTCAAGAGCAAGGATTTTGGAGGCATCTGTGTAAGGAAAAGGTTTAATTCCTCTTGCCATTCAGTGGGGCTTCAGGTGCTCTGCCACTTAGCTGGCTTTCCAGCACCATTCCAAAATCATGGAAAAGAAGTAATGAAAAATCTTAAAACGATGCAATAAATATTGTTGCTGTTTACTACATAAATTGGAAGCAACTAGAGAGAAGAGTGCAAAAAACCATAGGACTGTAGATTAAAAATCAGTTCCTTTGCATTGAGAACTCTTAGAGAACAAAGAAAACGAAGGTGAAACCAGAGGTGCAATTCCTCTGAGAAAAAAGGAAAGGTTAAGGAACCATGAAGAATATTTCTATACTACTGAGTGCATCAGGACAGGAAGGCAGGCAGAACCAGCATAAAGACTTGCCAAGGAATCCCTTAATACTCCAGTAAAGCAAACTGTGATTTGATTTCTGCCTTGAGCACACAGTCCCTATCCTTAACTAACAGCACTTTCACCTGGTGAGGTGTTTGTGTTGGTGCAAGGAGGTTGAGCTTGCACAGGGAGGTGTCAGTAAGGCTGACCACCCTCAGTCCTCACATTCCCCTCATGGTGCTACAGTTGGCAACAGCACTGATTTTTCCACCTACACCAAACCCATCAAATCAGTATCTCTTCTCAGTACAGGGTTTAGATTTCCCCCTTAAGTTAGGAAATCACAGCTCTGGGCTCCATTGTCAGTGTTGTCCTGATTGCACCCTTACATCACAACTCAGTGCTCTTATGTTAAATGGTGCCATGGTGCTGTCCTGTGTTTGTCAGTGTTCAGGAAAAATAATTCCTTGTTTCTGTGCACAAAAAAAAACAAGTGGAAGGCTTATGTGATTCTTCCTTTGTCTGAGGATACGATTCGGATGGTATCTTTTACAAACACATCATGTCCTCCACCTAAAGGTGCTATGTGCTGCAAAAGAGCCAAATATATTAGCATTCTTTAACCATAACTTTTGAAGTCGACATTTGACTACTTTTGCATTTCTTCTAGGTTGTAGTTAGACAACTCCTAATTCTATGGGGAAAGAAAAGACTATAAAATGCCAGAGCTTCACTCTGCTGAAATAACATTAGTGAAATATCAAGTCCTTTATGATGTCATGAGGGATTCCTTAATATGACTATAGCCTCCTAATGACATCATAAAAAACAACTGCAACATCAGAAAACAGCCAAGGGTCATCAATCAGCCCATCCTCTCTCCTACTCACCAGGGGCAGCAGCCCAGCTTGCTCCTATCTGCTTTTTATGAGCAGTGCTGTCCTCTGAATAGCACACAGAGAAGAGACTAATAATCATACAAATATCAGGGAGAGCGGTCAATCATCACCTGAAATGTTCAGTGCACCTGAGGGAAATTCGGGTGCTGCAGCCTGAAGAGTCTGCAAGTTTAGCATGTAAAAGAGACAGCATTGCTGCCTTAGAGGTGACCTGGCATTCTCTGGGCAACAGGCAACAAAAGTTGGCAATTCAGACTTTCTTAAAATGTGGGGACAATGGGGCTGAAAAATGGATTCTGTGGTTGCTCACTTTATCCTCCAGCTGTCAGCAAAAGCTTTTTTCATTTTGCATTTCTTCTGGGCTGTAGTTAGACAGCTCCTAATTCCATGAAGAAAGAAAAGACTAAAGTGCCAGAGCTTCACCCTGCTGAAATAATGAGTGAAATATCAAGTCCTTTATGATGACATGAGGAATTTTTTAATATGAATGTGGCCTCCTGAGGCTAACCTGAGGGCAGCTGCTGTGACTTCTGGCCATGCCCTGCCCAGGATGCCCCACATGTCATTTTGGTACACAAAAATAAAACTGTTTGTTCATTTTGCACAGTGGGCAGCAGCCACACTGTGTCCCTATTCCCAGCCCAAGCCACCACTGTTATCAGAAGATCCCCAGTCCCAAGAGTAAATGATCTCACTGATCCTGGCCCAACCACCGATCAGCCAAGCCCAGGGACCAGCTGATCCCTGACTATACCTCTTCTCACTTTATTTTATCATGCCTTGCTGTTTTCATCCTCACAGTTCCAGTCTTGTAGGACCAACCTCCATCCCATGAAGCCTGATGAGGCCAAACACTCCCAGAACTGCTGCTGCACAGATTGTCTTCCCCAGGGTTTCTTTCAGTTTCTCTTTCTTTTGTTCCAAATAGCAGTCCTGTGCTGAATGCTGCTGTCAGACAGTTCATTAATTTAAGGACACCAGAGCTCAGGCAGATCATTTACAAGTCAGCATGAAGTACAGAGGAAAGGAGGAGACAGTGCTGCTGGCATCTTTGATAAGCAAGATATTCAATAATTTTAATCTCAATGTAACTCTGCTATTTCCAGATTATATAATCCCACTCTTGAAAGAGGGTTATTTGAGCAGACTGTCACATTAAATAGACACATTTGCAGTGTGTGCTAATTGCAGTGGAAAGCTGTTAAGCAAATAAGCTTGTTTCGTCAAAATGTTATTCTTTTAGCAGGTCTGTTCCTTTCATGGATCTCCAATTCACAAGCCATGCTCTTCTAGAGAATGCACATTTCAGTTTAAGGCAAAGAAATGTGTTCACTGAACTGATCAATTTTTTTTATCACACTGACTTTTGTTCAAATTCTAAGGCATGCTGTGCCACAGAAGTAAATTCTTTTGAACAGGTTTATTTCTACTGTAGGATATCAATAGGAAGGTTTGAGTCTATATGTAGAGAAGGAGTAACAATGCATTTTTTTAACAGATATTAGCATTAATAAATCCTGCAATGTACTGCCTGACACACCACTCTAGTACTACCCATTTACTAAGTTGTCTTTATCACTTGAGGTAAAAAGCAACTGTGTACCACCCAAGCACAGATCATATTTATCGTTACTATTTCTTCTGCAATAAAATCCCCTTAACTGCATGTTACTTTTGAATAAAATCTAGGGGGTTGATCACATATCTCTGAATCACTGAAAATAGGAATATATATTACATGCTGCTTCTAAACTCACACATTTTAATTTCTTTGGTCGAGCGAAGGAGCGTGAAAAGGAGGAGCAGCCTGTGCAGATTGGAGCGCACACAATCTTCTGACAATCACTTAGTCTGCATCTTTCTGCTGTGAAATCTGTAACAGCTGGTTTGCTTTGCATGCAAGGTGGGAGCATCAGTGGTGGAAATAGAGAGAAGATAGGAAATGGTTCTGAAGTGATCATTGGTCTCTCCTCCTCCAGAGAGGCAAAGGATATCAGCTTTGCACATACAGAGCAAAACACTAATTCATGTTTCCAAGCCAAGAGACATTGTGGGGTAGCTGGTGGCAATTTTCAAGGGGAAAAGAAAGCCCTTCTAATCATCTCTGATTTTTGAAAAGACAAATCTGATCTTCCTAAGCCAAAACTTGCACGTTCAAACTCATGCCCAAATTTTAAAAATAAATAAGAAATGTGACCAAACGCACATGCCCTAGGATTCTTCATGGGTTCAGAAAACATTCAGAGGTGTGTTTATGCATAACACGCATCCAGGCATGTAAGAATTTATGTGGAATTTTCAGCTGTAACAGCTGCCAAACCACCCTCAATCCACACTCACCAAAGTGTTGTTCCACCTGTCTCCTCAGCAAACCTCTCTTAGCTCTGTTTTTTGGTAAACTGATGCATCCATGTAATTTCATTTGCTTATCAGGATCTCAGTTACACTCGTGCAGTGCTGTCAACCATACCCTGAAGGCACAGGAGTGCTTGAGGTATTCCTGCAATTGCAATTTACAGGAAAAAAAATTACTGATGATGCATAAAATCTTAAATGTAATTCAGTTTCTCCAAGAGTAGCCAGGAAGACCATTTTGACAACAGTAACCATTCCACTAATGTCAGCAGCCCTCACTCTCATGGAGAAGAAGAGCTAAGTGAGGCCAGGTCAAATTCACATGATTATTTTTCAGGGCAGAAACACATTTAAAAAAAGCATATGCAAGCAGTTATAATTTCTCCTTTTGACCATTTCTCTGTATTAACAATGTACATTTCCACTTCATGTAAGAGTCAAGATAAACTGAATATAAAGAAACTACCCAAAGCAATCTCCTTTCACTAGCAATCTGCAGGAAAATGTTTTAAGTGCCTTTAAATGAACCACATTGAGAAAATAAAGAACATTATCATCTGCAAAAGCTGTGTGCCTGCTAGCCATACAGTGCTTGAGTACAGTATTCATAAAAGGCAAGTATAAACCCCCCTAAACAGCTTTAGGGAGTGCTGGAGCCAAGGCAGAGAGAATAAAAATGGGCTGAACTTGCAGCTGAGGAAGACAGAGAGACTAAAGAAGATACATGAGCTTCAAAACTCAACATCTTAACAGGACAGCAGCGTGTGGGTGACCTGTGTGACATCAGAAAAGGCATGAAGTGAGCCAAGACTCAGCTCTGCTGAGTCTCTCTGTGGCTGATCTAACCTTAGTTAAAAGCCTTGTTATATAAAATTTGCCAACCTAAATGGTTAATTCCACTGACATGCCATGAGAAAGGCTGGGAGATTGTTACCCATACTGAGCACTACCTGCCTGGGGCTACAGAGCTTCATGTCAGCTCATCTTCTCACAGCTCCAGGTCTGGCCTTTCCATCACAGTCATGGATTAGGTTATGCTCCCTTGCAGTATAACCCTAAACAGTCTGGCCAGAGCTGGTCGTGCTTTGACTGTGGGGATAAATTAATGCATCTAGACGGCTCTTCCAATCTGAATTTTCCTGTTTTTTCTGTGATTCCAAGGTGGTGGAACACAGATGCTCCAGAAGAAGGGATGGACTAATTTGTCATGCTAGGCTGTTCCTTGCTAAAGGAGAAGTTTCCTCCTGAACTAACCTAGCTATCAACTTATATTGATAATAAATTATATTATCAACTTATAATGATAATAAGCGTTCAGATAATGTATTTATTACAGGTTGGAAAGGACTCGTTACAACTTCATCAGTGGAAGGAAATTGGGAAGAATCTGAACACTAATCAATCATCTAAAACCCCACTAACAACACTACAGCTTACCAGAGTTCATCAGAAGGCAAAGAGATATCTGAAAAAACAAATGAATGTGAATAAGGGATAATGCATCTCCAGATGAGGAAAAAAACCTCACAATGGTAAAATGTGGAAGAGTATCTGAATTCCTGGTGAGAAATACATTTTTATTTGTAGGAATAGTATGTTGCAAAACCTTCTGTATTCTTCAGAACTTGTTTCCAGAGCAGCATGTGAGGCTTAGGATCATTAAAAGTTTCTGCCAGCACTGGAACATCTCCTATTGAGGCACAAAATATAAATTGGTTTGTGACAGGAGGAGAGGCAGCAGGGAGTGAAAGAGACTGCTGGGTGTTTGAGGCTCATAGGTCCTGCAGCCTCCTCTCTTCTTGATGTACACCAACTTCCTAAGATTTTTTTTTTTTAATGACTTCTTATTAGGTTAAACTGTTATTTGAGTTCAGAATTAAAGAAGGAAAACTGAATGACAAAACCACAAAATATTTTATGTTCTTGTGCATACATAGGAGTGCAGAGGGTGCCAAGTCCTTTCATGCACCAGGAAAGCAGAACTAAAGCTGGACTGTGATTTTCCTCCAAAATCCCACTTGCACAAGCCCTGCCAGCTGCTTCTGCTCTACCTACAAGTAAAAGGCACAATGCTCCTCCACCACAGGAAAGATCAGAGAAACACAGCTGTATATGGTTAGCCAGAATTTAAGGTCTACATGTTAGACAAGTATGTATTTTGGGGATTTTTTTTCTCTTTGCTGCCACAAAAGGTTATTACTGACAGCTGTATATGAGATATTATAGTATGTATAAGGACACCACATGAAATTGTGATGCAACATGATGCTATGATGGCAATAAAAGCAACTCTTTGTTTTATATAGAACATATTACACAGGGTTTCTAGTCATGTCCAAAAATATTGGCAGTTTTAGGTTTTCCTATTGCTGGAACTGGTAGAAATCCAGCCAAACTAAAGAAATCAATGTGACAAGCAATTATCAAAGACTGTTCTGAGAGGGACATTTACATGGTTCTTGTAACGGATATTCACACACCCAAACCCCTTAGTTTGGCTTCTATGGTAGGTGAAAAAAAATAGGATGTGATTAGTGCTGCCTTCCTTGCTTTTTACTAAGTCAGATCCTCATGTGACTGAATTACAGGATCAAGAGATAACACTCCCTACAACTCTATTGAGAATGTCTTCTCTTTGGGAGAACTTCCACTACAAAGAGCAATGTGTCTTGTGGGTCAAGAGAAAGTCTGTCTGGATAAGAAGTGTTCTGTTTCCAGCTCACAGAACTGTTCTCTGCAGTCTTGAGTAAGTCACTTTTCACCAGGTGTTCCTCCTTTCCCGCTCCCAATCTTCTCACTTTGTTAAGATCTCACTTTGGGCAAACACAGCACCCACCTGACTTCACCTCAAGGCATTACTGTAATTTCTTGTCCTATATTAAGAATGGTTTGCTTTGGTAGGGGATACTCTCAGGAGATGCCCACTGGCTCTGATATTTTCTGCAAAACCAAAATATCTGCATGTGAAACTTACTTTCAATGTGGAGGAATCAGGCAGAATTGAAGGCACAGCCAGAATCCCCAAAGATGAAGGCCTTCTCTGAAATAAATCCATCTCTGATTTCTAAGCTTCTCCTGTAGTATCAGTGTTGAACTAAATATTAATAACAATTAATAGTGCTTGGACATGGGAGGCTAACTGCGGCCTGCCTCTGGCTGCGGGGAGTGAGTGTTGCAAATTTGCCCACAGGAGCTGTAGGTGTGTAAAACTTCCATAATCACCACACACTTTTATTGACAACAGTCATGCAGCAGCAATCTCATCCCTGTTCCAGGTTGGTAACTGTGGTCCCAGGTTTGCAAGCTGATTTATCTTCATGCACTTTGTGTGTTTAAAAGATGGCAAACACTGTGGTGTAAAAGCTCTCTGTTAAACATATTGGTTTACATCAAAAAACCCCCTCTGAATTCATGCCAAATATAAAGTTGAATTTTTTAATGGAGGCATTACTAATTTGTGCATACAAGTAAAAGCTAAGGACATTTGCCTTTTATTGGTGTCAGCAATCAGTATTCACTGTATGTACATGGCAAAACCCTGATAAGCTTTTATTTGATTATTAGTGTATCGAGATTGAATACAGGCATCTTTTTCAAAGGAGTATATAAAATTGTTGATACTGTCTGCCCTTTCCTCCCTATAAACATTTGTCAATTCACTCACCGTCTGCTGCTCTGTGTATACACATGCCCAAGCTTATGTTAGCTGAGGTTGCAATATAGCTATGTTAAATAATTTTATCTGATTTGCTGGATGATGGTATTTCTAATGGAAAACAACATGGTAATTTCAGAATGTTACTGATTAGATGAAAATGATATTGCATCAAAGTTACTTCCTTAATTTATTCTGAAAAAAACAAGAAGGATTTCTCTATTAAGATGCTTAATTAAAATCTATCTCTCTCCATACAAAATCCTTACTCCAGGTCCTGTATGTGATGTCTGAAAAGAACAAAGACTGATTAGCATCTTTTACACTCTGCTTTTCTTTTTGTCACATTACAGCCAATTCTAGTCAGGTTTAGAAGGTCTAAGGGAAAGGGCAAACCTGGCACCTTTACAAGGAGGAGGACCCACCAGTGGGGCCTCTTTAACTTGCACAGCCTGATCCTTCCCCTATCCTCAAAGATCATAACTGAGGGGTTTGATTCCTTTAGTCCTGAATCTATAAAAATCATATTTCTATAAGCTCTTTTATTGTTACCCACATAGTCAATAGTGTCATTTTCATTCACATCATTCTGTTGGGAAGTGAGAGGAAGTGCACCAGACAGAACAGAGCTATAAATAAGATTCAGCTACCCTGCTCCAAGTGCAGATTCAACAGCATTCTTTCAAAAACCACAAAGGCACAGCTTGGGAATTATGGGGAGTTTTCTACTTTCTGGAGTTCTGAGAGTAGCTTTCATGAGGTGGCCACCCTTTACTACTGACTTTAGTGAATAAAATATGCTTTTGCTTAAAACTAGATCTGTAAGTTTAAACAACAAAGCAGGGTCACATTGCATGAACACATTACCTCATGATTATGAGCAAAGGAACTCAAAAAGCACAGCATTCTTACACACAAAATGTGTGTTCTTCCACTTAGAATTCCTTCTTAATATGAAAAGTCTTTAGGTTAAAGATGAAAATCTCACAGCAAATGGATTACCATTGTTTTCCCATAGGCTTGCTGTGCAACATCAATGATTGCTTGCATTACAGCAAGATAATGCTGGGCAATAGTGGTTACCTTCATGGGTGGAATGCTGAAAAAACCACATGTACAAAGTCCCTGGGCCATTTTGATGGACTGACAGAATTCTGCAAATGCCAGCTTTATGTAAATCTTTTGCAACAGGACTGGCCAACTGGTGCTCTGTCAGAGACACAAAGGCAGCAGCTTTTATCCGTGTGTCCAGCAGCCTCACAATGTCACCTAAAACATTCAGGATGGACCTACCAAACTGATTTTAAATTAAAACTGATTTTTTTTTTTTCCTTTTTTCTTCTCTACTTTCTCCATAATATCTTCTGGTTTATATCCATGCAAGACATTGTTATCATGGGTGTAGTGTGTGCACATATGCCCTAGAGCTACAGCTACCCTGGAGAACACTCAGACCTGAGTACTTTGTCTGTAGACTGAGTCACAGCCACAGCCTCACAGAGAAAGAGGAGTAAGTTATGCACATCATTGTTGCAAACAGGAAGAGGGGAAAAAAAAAGAAAATTAAAAAAAAAAGGGGGGAAAAAAAGGAAAAGAAGAAATAAAATAGGTTCCTGCAGTCTGAAGCTCCTGCTGGAGCTGTTCTGTGCTCTTTGGAGCAGTACTGCACTTCCTGGCCACAAGTGTACACACTGTGAAAAGTCATGGAAACACAGATATTTCCAATTCAGCCTGTCAGAACACTGATACTACAGGAAAAGCTTAGAAATCAGAGATGGATTTATTTCAGAGAAGGCCTTCATCTTTGGGGATTCTGGCTGTGCCTTCAATTCTGCCTGATTCCTCCACATTGAAAGTAAGTTTCACATGCAGATATTTTGGTTTTGCAGAAAACATCAGTGCCAGTAGGCATCCCCTGAGAGTGTCCCCTACCAAAGCAAACCATTTTTAAGACAAGACAGGAAATCACTAGCCAAGTCCCCAGTATGAATTTTTGTACAGCATTCTAAATGCAAAATCAAGGATTGCAAACCATAATGCAGACAGATTTGAAATACAGAGATACACCTATAATAAAAATGACTTCCAAAAAATATTGCAGAGTAAAGAGAAATCTTTCCTGAAAAGCATCCTTAGTCCAGAAAAAGAATCACAGCTTGAGTCCACCTCAGAGAGGTGAGTAGAGGCTCAAACTCTTTTTAGGTTCCTGCCTTTCTCCACATAATCAAACACAACGACTCCTTTGCCAATCCAGCCACCACCTGATCCTCCTTTTCACCACACTGGCAGAGGAGATGAATACTTAATGGTAGTGGTAGGTCCAACTATCTCAAGGACGTAATTATGCTGTTACTTCAACCCTAAGTCTATGTATTTTTTCTACACAACAATCAAATATTAATTCAAGAAACTGGCATGAGTAGCTGCCTAAGGCAATGAGCAGTGATGTTCCTATCACCATGTTTCATGCAAAAATGATTAGGAGAAAGAAATTTGGAGAACATGACTCTGCAAATAAGCCCATTTCTGAATGCACCATCCCACTTTTAAGTGCATGCACTGTGATTTTTGCAGCTGAAATCAAGAAATCAGCTTAAAACAAGCATCTAGTATAACAGAAAAAAAGGGCTGAAACACAGAATTACACTGATGTCAAGAACTGTGGCACTAGTTAATTAAATGTTAAAATTATTGGCAGCAATTTGGGTTTTTAGTATTTTTTTTCTTTTTTTTCACAGGACATCATTATTCTGTTGCAGAAATGGTTTTCTTTTAGCCTCCACCATTGTGTGCAGCAGCTCAGTCTCAACATGGTGAGAAATTTCATAATGTCTAAGGAATTTTTTGTGGTTTTCACCTCCCCCGTTTATGGCCCTTTAATGCCACTTCCACCTGCAAGAAGCCAGGAACCTTCCTCATATTCCTCAGAGTGCTGTGAAAACAAACTCTACAGAAGGCAGGTCCCTGCCAAAAACTGGATTGTAAACCATAATGCACACAGATTTGAAATAGAGAGATTGCAGTTACACCTATAATAATAATGACTTCCAATAAATATTGCAGAATAAACAGAAATCTTTGATAATAATTTTGTGTCATTGTATGAGAAACTGTGTTAGGTGGATCTTTCTTTGTCCCCTAAACTACTTTGAGCTGAAGATGCACTTAAGATGATGTGATGTAGGATTAGAGTGTGATTGGGTGGAGAATCCTTAAATTTTTCTTCTCATTTTTGTTTTAAAATACTTCCTGCTTGTTTTCATTCTGGTTTTGCTTTCTCCAGCCCTGATGATAAATCTCACAGGTTCTGGGCCAAGTGGATGGTGTAGCTGCACAGGGCTCATGAGGGGACTCTCAATTTCCTCCTGTGCTGGGAGCAGCAGATCTGAGCTGACTTGATGCCTCTGGCACCTTCAGCAGGAGCTGAGAAGGTCAAGGAAAGATTATTCCAGGCCTGGTTTTCTTCTCTGATATTACAGATATAAATGGTAAAACCACTTTGTGAGTTTTGCATTACTTTTATAAAACTGTCTGTCTTCACCGAAGCTGAGAATTGGGCACGTTCCACATGAATTTTTGATGGTTTGGTTAATGCAGAACAAAAGCAAACAAGGGTTTTCTATTAAGGACAACCAGGACTGCAGTACTCAGAATTCTGCTCTAGTATTTCCAGCATTGCTCAGATTTCCTGTGGGATTTCACTTCCCCTCATTTGGCATCTGAAAGCAAGAGAGCAGAAAGGCAAACCCACCTTCAGGTGCCCGCCAAAGAATTCTGAGGCAAAGATGTAAATACTTGCTCTGGAACAACTCCTTGGAGCTCCACGTTTCTTCCAAAAACAGCAAGAGATTTTTTTTTTTTCTTCTTGATTGTTTTTTGCAACTGAACTTGCCAAACACAAGTTCCCTCAAATGATTGTTCCAACTAATCTGACAGAAAAATAACCTTGTGGTATTTATTGACAGAACATAGAAATAAATATTATAGGTCTAGAGGGAATGTTTCAGGTAATTGATAGTTGGGGGTTTTTTTTAGGAAATAACAAATGCACTGTATTCTTCTTGGCCCATTATGCTGGGAATAATCTGAAAAACATGCTGTGCATGTTGTACAAAGATCATCTCAGAAAAAACCTCTTCAAGTCCCCAAGGAGCAGGCACCCTTTTGAATAAATCTGATCTTGAGCAAACAAGCAATTTGCAGTTTTAGATGTTGGCAGAATTCTCCTTCTGTGCTTGCTCAGGAATTTAAAAGAAACCTGTCCATATTTTTGTCTGCAGCAGTGAGAAGATGTGAAGTCTTGGAGCAAGTAATCTGTTTCTTAGGGAATGGGTATAGCCTAAAATCAACTACTGGTAGTTTAACACATTTCACTGAATTTTTCAGAATCCTTCACTACTGGCCTGCTTTAAATAAGGCTTGTAGTCAGAACACCACCCTAGCCACCCTCCTTACTACTCACAACTCTGCTTTGGAACCATCCTTTCTTTGGCTGAGAGTGGGATGAATGACAAATAAACTAAAAGGCTTTGGTGGTCAAGGAGGAGAAGGATACAATGGAAAAGTGATGAGAACCCTTGATTTTAGGGGAAGAAGTAATTTGAAAAATTATGTACAGGTCTGAAGAAAAACACGTGAAGCTGAGCAGAATTTTCTCAGTTTTGCTAAATACAGTACTTGGTATGAAAAAGCTTTTCACAAATAAGGCAATGCTCAGGTGCTTAAATGAGACTGTCTCACTCCAACAGCATAAATCCATGAGCTACCTCACACAAATAGCCAAATGGCCTCTTCTGCAAGGTTTACAGGCAGCACAGGTACTCAGTCAGATAAATTCCTAGGGCAGGTTTTCTGACTTCCTCGAGACAATTATTTGAAATAATACGAGATGATAAATGCAAATATATTTCAGTGCAGTGCCAGAAAGCTCCCCAAAACACCGTCACTTTCATTATCCAAACAGCCTGTGAGAACACTATGAGGACATAAAAAGACACTAATTTTTTTAGAGGTTTTAAAACCTGAAATGAGACCTTGGAAGAGAAGCAAACAGGAAAAAAACAAACCTAACCCAAACAACCAAAGGACATGACAGTTACAGGGTATACCACAAGTGAAAGCACGCTGCAGAACTGCTATGAGCTGCATCTCAATTTTATTTATCTTAAGGGTCCCTCACCAAGTCAGAAGCATTGCTGGAATCCGGAGGAAGCTTTCTGTGATTAGAAGACCAATGACTGATTTTACCAGAGAGAGAAATATGATTCCACCCCTCCCACAGCACTGAGCACGAACCTGGGCTGTGCGTGGCTTCCAGCCACAGAGCACGGTGAGTAACCTATTCCTTGCCAGGGGTTACATCCAATCTCCTTTCTGTGGACATTATGTACAGAGACTTTGCATGCTACTGAAAAAAGAGACATGTGAAGCCTTCCAGACAGTATTTATTTGTGAGGAGCTATGATTATTTTCAGCTCTGTTCACTGTTAGAGTTTTACTCTCTTACTGAGCATGCAGACTCAGAATTCCTGCAATAAGGAATTGCTTTATAGAAAACATTTTGCAGCAATAATGATTTCTTCACAGCATACTGTGTTTTGACTAACTTTGGGGAGTATTTATGACTGTGTTATACATAGATTGAGCCAATGCTTTGGATGTATTTTTTCCTAGTGTCATTGTAGAAGTATTCAAATATTGAACATTGGTAAGAAATGAAAGGAAAGGGAAACAAAAAGCATCGTTTTTTTGTCAAGGATGGCCATCATTTTGTTTCTGATTACCAACTAACTGCCCCTCACTGGAGATGCAAAACCAAGATTTTTGAGGGATCTTTTAATGGTGCTGGTGAAAATGTTTTGAAAACAAACTGTGAGCAGAGATTCTTTCTGCTGTTTGCTCCCTGTGTGTATACACACACGGACAGAGGAACACTCTGAATATCTCAAATATTTCCATTTAAGAGGGCACAGCCTCTTTGCACTGTGTTACTTGCAGCTCTGAGTGTGGAGGGCTGGTAAAGGAAGAAACAGAGAACAGAAGTGTCACTGCTTCTAAAACCCTCTTCTGATTTTTGAATAAAAGATCAAAGTCTTTCTCCTGACCACTGTGAAAAGTTGCTTCATATATTAACTTGAGCACATACTGACCATCAGTGCATAAAAAGTATCCTCTGTAAAACCAGAAATCCTTCAGCATCTGTACATGACCTTTTAACATCTAGATTTTCTGGAGAACAGAATAATTCCAGTTGGGACCTGCAAGGATCATCAAGTCCAGCTGTTACCCGGTTGAAAATAGAGTAAAAGGAGAGTGGTAAAATCAACACTCAGGGTTTGCACGCTGCCACCTCGTGGTAATTCTCACCCACATTCTAGAACTACACAAGCCCCAAAACACTAAACATCTTCCTAAAGCTTGAACGTGAAAAGGAAATAGCATTTTCTGGCATCCTCTCCTAGAAACACCAACGAGCCAAAATAAGCATGTAAGTTACACAAAACCTGGTGTTGCTTTCTGCTTTAAAGGAACTCTCTTGTGGCATCTTATCATTTTATACATAACAGCAGTTGATGACGATATCCTGGTAGTATTTTAGAAAGGAGCTTTTAAAATCTGTGGAAATATGAACTAAAAGTGATGAAGACTAAAAGTGATGAAGCAGACTGAAGAGTTGTTAAAAGGGGCTCTGTCCTAACAGTGGTGTCAGCAGCCACAAAAGCAATGTCAGGAAATGTGTAGAAGTGACCATCCCAAGCCAAACACACAAACCACCCGTGATTGAAGGTCTGGCAGAGACTAACAGCACACACACGAGAGAGACTGCAATAATCACCAAAATACTGTTTCCCCATGGCATCTCCTGACCTCTCTCCCTCAGAAATTTGTCCATTTGTTTTTGCAAATATATGGGCTTTGAAGGGAGGTGACAGAGACCACAGGGATAGGTCCCACTTGGGGTCAATTAACATAATTCCACAGACTCTCACTTGGAGACACAAGGGTCTGCAGCAGGTAACAAACTGGATCAGTGTATGTTCCACAAAAAAACATTTGCACTTTGTGTATTTGAGAAAGATCAACATCTGGACAACCTTATAAATTTAGGTATTTACCCAAGATTTTCCCTACTGTCTTGCCACTCTATATCTCAAAGAGAATTCTTGGGAGTTGCTCAAATGATAAAAAAAAAAGACAGCTATCGACGCTTTTTTATATTTTGAAAACGCAGCATTGAGGACAAGTCAAATACTTTTTTGCAATACTTTTTCCAATAGTTTTTTGGGGCATGTGAATTTCTATTTGCACATGAAACTTAATCACATTGCTGCACATTTTGCTTTCTAGAACCTCGGGTAATTGACACCACAAGGCAACCCTTTACAATGCAATACCTTATGCTGGGCCACCATACTGTGAGACCACAGAGTTGATAGCTCACCTACCAGGAGCTGACAGACTACACTGAAAATTGGAGGGGGAAGAAAAAAAAATAGAAGGAAGGAAAGAAGGAGCGGGAGGGAGACAGAGAAATACATTTTTAAAGATAACCTGGAGGCAAATATAATATTTATACTTATTTATCCTCACAGCACAATCATAAGCCCCAAAACATGTCTAATGAGATGGAATTGCAAAATGGCCGTGAGTTCTACTTACCTGGCTTCTCAGTGGTCTCTTAGCAGTCACATGGATCTATATTTTTCAACTATGTGACTGCTGCAGGCAAAACTCCTATAAGTAAGAGTGAGAGTCACAGCAAGTCCTTAACTCTCAGTGGTATTCAGGCACAAAAATGCCAAGCTAGGAAAAATGAATAGACAGAAAAAAAAAGCTGCAGGGGCAATTAAGCACTGCAGACAACTGTACTTAACACTTGTTTCACATTTGCAGGGCATCTTCTGCTCAAACAAACTTCCATTGCCTCAACTCTTTGAATGGCCTCAACTCTTCAAGCCTTCATAAAGAATCAGAAATACGAAAGAAATCAACAAACCATTAAGGTTGGAAAAGATGTCCAAGACCATTGAGTACAACCTTTAACTGAACACCATCATGTCA
Organism: Argya squamiceps; assembly: GCA_037834095.1. Lineage (NCBI taxonomy): Eukaryota > Metazoa > Chordata > Aves > Passeriformes > Leiothrichidae > Argya > Argya squamiceps. Next base: position 2,924,279 of record JBBMKD010000079.1, on the reverse strand, counting down.
AATAATCATAGCACAAAGTGCCACATCCTGTCATTTCTTGAACACTTCCAGGGATGGGAACTCCATCATCTCCTTCCAATGCCTGTCATCACATCCTGCTCAATGTTATGTCTTCTATCTGTCATTTAGCATGTTCTAGCTTCATTTCAGGCTCTTTTGGAAGGTATCTAATACTTCCCCCAAACCTGGGATTCTTCTACCATAATTTGATTTGTACATTAAAACTGGTTGAGTCAGAACCACTAGAGGTTCTAAGGTGATCAGGTTAACCATCATATTTCCAGAAGATCGTTCCAGATTCCTAATGTGCTGAAAATATTTCCTTTTGTCTGAATGTTCTGATTCATTAACCATAAAACAGAGTGGTTGGAAGGGGCATTTCAAGTTCAGCTAATCCAATCCCTCAGCTGTGAGTTGAGACCTCCCCAGTTCAATGATGCTGTTTGGAAATTCAACCTGATTTCATCCAACCCACCCAAACCAGCCTTGAATGTTTTCAGGGATGGAAACATTCCCACCTATTGTTCAATGAGTTTCAGACAGGTTTTATCTTGAAAATTCAGATACTCCCTGCAAAGGGACCAGCCAGCTGGTCAGGTGATGGGTGCATTCCCAAACCAAAATTTCAAATGAGAAAGCAGAGTCACAAATCATTTATAGTCCCCAAACCTCACATTTTTCAGGCTAAAATTAGAAGTATGAGGGAAAAAATTAAATGGACAGCGAGAGAAGTTACTGACACTTTCAGCTGCTATTGTTTGAATATCATCAGAAGTGATTATCAAGCCTGGTCCTGCCATGACATCTGAGAAGTGCCAAGAGAGTTCTGACAAACACTCAGAGCTGTGAACACCCTCAGTTCCAGCTGAGACACCCCAGGTGCTGAGCACAGTGCACACCACAGCAGAACTTGCCTCCATCTCTGCACTAAAGGATTTGTGTAACTTATTTTCCTCATTGCATTGCAACCCTTTTTTGCAGGTCCAATTATATATATAAAAAAATTAACACCTACTAGAGGATGCAGAAGACATTGCAAAGCTACTTTTTAAAGTATTATATGAATGACTTATTCACATTTATTAGGAACAGACAGCTTGAGATGATAGCAGTAGATCCCCAAGAGGTATCACGTCATAATGCTGCACACTGAAATGTTGCATGCTAATCTCCATTCATACTGAGATCACAATTAGATTTTGCAACCAGTAAGTTTAATATCTTTTAAACTTTTTCTAACACTGCAGATTTCTCTCTCTACCTCCCAATTTATCAGCATGTTTTAAAAGACAATAGGAATGATTTTATTCTTTCTCATTGGAAAGCAACAGAAACATCCTCCTGCTCTTTGAACACTGTGTTTTACATATTTCTGTAAGCAAACAATAAAGACAACAGAACTTACATTGTTTGGATACAGAGATGATTTGACATTGGCTTGAATTCCTGTGAGGTGCAAAATGACCTGCCATGTAATATAAGAGCCTGGAAATAGGTACTCTTCTATAATGTTTATAATGAAAGAAATACTTAACCATTTCACGGAATATGTCAAATCAGTGGTTTACATTTATTTTTGATCTCTCGTAGAAAACAGAGTACTACAAGTCTGGAGCCAATAATTTAGTTTAATCTGCCTGATTCACTCACTGTGTCTTTCACTTCTAAGACATAATTTCAAATCTAGCCCAGAGCAAACTGACAGAAAATCTTTGTGATCTGAGTCACGGGAAAGGTCACAGTTAAAGAATTTCCTAAGCTTTAGTCTAATTTCAACCACAGCAGCCCATCATGTGGAATAAGCAACAGAGTCACAACACCTACAGCCATGAAATCTCTGTATCCTCGCTCTTTCTGTGTGACATAATGTTACTGACTGGGTCCCTAAAGATCTCCTGAGGAAGAAAATCCATGCAGCTCCTCTACAGACAGGAGTCAGCTTGTTTTCAGACCCCTCCTGTTCTGCCCCACAAGGATGGAGAGCTGGGCAGGGTGGGATGCTGCTGGGTGTGCTCGGGACACCCTCGCGCACAGAAATTGTGACATTGCCACCCACGTCAGGGGAGCTGACCTTTTCAAGGCAGAAGGGCTGGCAACTGTGACACAGGTTACATCTCCTCCCTGCAAAGTCTGTGACAGTCACTTGACCCTCCTTAGCAGTGAGGGAATGCACTGTCCATGGGCAGAGAGAGGAACATGAAGCCTCTCTGCCTTATGGATTCCTCCCCTACACACACAGAGCCATCCATCTTCGCCCGCGTGCCCCACCAACAGTCATATTTATATACCTGTGGGGGCTGTAAGGAGCTTATTTATTATTTGTTTTCATTTAATGATCTCTGTCATTCTCCCCTAGGAATACCCATATGCACTATGCAAATCCTATTAAGCCCCTGGCAATACTGTGAATGCCATGAGCAGCAATATCTGGTACATCAGCTCTTTGAGAGCAGCTCTGCTCCTGAGCCGAGTCCTCCCCTGCACTCCCCCCTCCACCTTCCTTTGCTGACAGCATCATTCCCTCCCTGACAGCCTTTCCTAGGAGCCAGCAAGGGCTTGCTCCAGGCTTCTCTGCCCCTCACCTGCACTTCCCAAATGGTGGGCTGTAGCTTTTATCTTCTGTTTCTGTAAGAGTTGGGATTAAATGCATTAGATGATATTTCTTGTTTGGACTCAGATGTTTATTAATTCTTATCTACACTACAGTCTCACAAGCTGTGAGTTCTACACCACTTCTAGCTAACAAAGTAAAATATGGGGCCGTATCTATCTCTCTACAAGGCCTTTTAAGGATAAAATGTCCAATTATGAAATGACACCTAAATTATTTTTACTTTTAACCCAATAAAACCAACCACCCATGGCCTGCAATGTGGACTTTTCTATGCAACTACAAAATACCACCTAAAACCATGAAGAAGAAGGTGAAAAAGAAGCACTGGCTGCTGCCCTAAAACCTTCATCTTGCTTTATACACATATTACTATATTTTAAAACCTTAAACTCTAAGTTTTCCACCATGTGATATTACACACTTCTATTCAAACCACACACCCATAATCCCAGTTCTGTCACTCAATTTTGGAAGCCTTCTCCACAGCCTCAGGTCAAATGCGGTGTTTTTCTTGGGGGTCAGTGCCTGGCAGCACAGAAAATCTAAAATTCTCAGTGCCCAGCAGTGGTCCCTGACACCTCCATCTCTGCCAATCTGCCCACAGAGAGCTCCTAAAGTCACATCAGGAGGAGAGAAGCAAATCAAACACTTCTAGCAACTACCTATAATTTAGGCAACTAAATCGTATGAGCATTATACGACCCTGTATTTGAGACAAGATGGGGAAAAAAAGAGCTCAAAAAATCACAATTAACCACTATGATATAAGAGCATGCAGAATATAGACAGAAGATGTGAGAATTGACAAGAATTCCTTCTTTCTAACCACAGCACTGCAGAAACTTGGGGACAGTGGATCTGTCCTGAGAATTAAAAATGTGTATTTCTTTGTAATTATTTCTATAAACCTGACAATTCACTTACCCTTTCTAAATCACATTTTCATGTCTGTGATGTGGCATAAAAATCATGAGTCACTGTGAAAATCAGAGAATCACAAACAAAACCATGAACACAGTAAGAATCACTGCTTTTGTTAGGGGAAAAATCTGATGTTTCTCATAAGCCATTGTCACAAGATTTACAGTTCCCAGAATATGCTAAAAGTCAGATGTGGCAAGTCAATGCATTATTTTGAAAATATATATTATATTTCAACTTATCCTTCATTATCCTTATGCCTGTCTCCTTTTAGCTCTCTGCATTGCTATTCTAGTCCACATGATCTGCACTTTGATTAATTAATTTATTCTGATTATTTAACTCCTTTTTCATTTTTCCATATTCTTCTTCCTTGATTTTTTCTTTGGTTATCTCCCTGTCAGTCTTTTCTTTGCATCTCTTTCTATTTCTGCTCTCAAGCAATGGTTTTTCTTTTCATCTCTACTTCTGCCATTTATTATCTTCATATATGGAAAAATATACACTTATACCTCCAGGGAAAATAATCCACAATACAGAGACTCAGTGAGAGAGAGGAGATCCAAAGAAGCTGCAGTGCTGAAAGACATCTAGCAGAGACAGCAAACTGAAGATTAGATATGGTTTTGCATTAAGATACAGCTACAAAAAAAAGGCTAATGAAATCTTGTCATCATATGCAGAGGCACCACCTTGTGTTACCAACCAGAGAGATTTAAATCTGGTCTTGTAGGGATTTCCTATTAGCTCACACAGAATGCTGTGTTAGGTTATATGGATGTGCTGCCTTGGCAATATGAAGTCCACATAAATACCTGGATAGATGGGTATCATTGATATTCCCTACAGAACTGACAACAACCTAAAGGGAATTCAAAAATTCCCTTTAGTAAATAAAAAAAAGAAAAAAAGTAAAAGTGAAACAAAAAGAAGCTGCAAAGACAATGGCAAAAATCCCTAAACAATAGAAAATGTTAAATAGCTTGGTCAGGAAGGGGTTAAAGAGCTCACCAAAAAAATTGGTAAATATAGAATGTATCTGATTATCAAGGAGGGTGAAATGCTTTTTCACAGCGTGCACAAAAAGATAAAATGGAAACAGGATAAATTAGGTTAAGTTTTTCATTCAACTCGAGGCTTTAATAGTTGGGTAAGAAAGAGTCATTGTCAGAGTCATCATTTGAGCCTTCAATGGTGTGAGACAGATTTTCATTTTCTTTTTAAGTGTCCCCAACTCCATGCTGAGGTGTTACATTTCAAATGTTTCTATTAGAAACAGCAACTTTTCATTTAATTTGCACCCAGATATTAGAACCTTTCTCCAAAATGTTTGGGTCAACAAGTGCCCCCTTTCAATGATTTTCTGGATTCCCTCCTACACGTACCAACACAGGATAAAAACATGAACATCCTCTCCCCTCAGCAGCAGTAAATGCTGTTTGAGATGCACATCCAGCCTTGGAACATAATGAGCTTTAGCTGCTACTTGACCATGCTGTAAGTCAGTGTTAATAAAAATATACTATAAATAATTAACAGTAATTTAAATATTCATATGTTGTTGGGGGCAAAGCTTTTTATCAGACAGTTGAAAAAACATTATTGAACAGTGATATATTTCACCAAGGTTAACTTGAACCTAAAAACACTGCCCTAGTGCATGAAGTAATAAGCCATGGGAATGGCCACCAGACAGTTTGTTAATATATAACAACAATATTCCTATTTGATAAACTACAATTTCAGAAATGGTTTATTTATAGGAGCAAGCTTTAAAAAAATACCGACATCATTCATTTCATTTACTCATGCTGATATGCATTTATATTTTTTTTCCTATTCTTTTTTTTTTTTTTGGTTCAGGAAAGTGGGTTTTCTTCCACAGCATTGGAAACGTCACCCCAAATTGTCACATGAAGTTAGAATTGCTCCTGAGCCAAATGATCCTGTGTGTAACTGCAAACACAGACTCCCCCAGGTGACTTTAGGAGCTGTGGTTTCCTTTGCTGTAAGTGTTCAGATATGAGCTTTGCCTCTGGAGCTGAACACAAAGCCAGTATTGAGCATATGCTGTCCTACCCATATGCACATGTAACTTGATATTAACATGATCCATACTCACAGTGATAACACTAAACAAAAAAACCCCTCTGAATCTAAATGTAGAAGTGATGCTGGAACAAGATCTGTGCATCTCCCTTTATAGGTAGCTTTAGTAAGAGACTCCTCTCCCCAGGTACAGAGGCAACACTCACAATGAACTGGATTCAGTGGTGCTATTAAGCCCCTACTATGAAAATTAAATATAAAAACGTTCTTAAGTGCTTTGAAAAACCCACAATGCGCTAATATTAATTTTTTTTAAAAATATGAAATACAGAAAGTAAAATTTTATAGATATGGAAAGCCAATGTTCCAATAGCATTAGTAGTTCATTTGAATTTCTCATCTGTAATATTGACTGGTCAAGCTTTATCTCGTTAAATGAATGGTCTGCTGCCTTTCAGTTCATATTAAATTTATTTACTAATGTACACAAGACAGACTTAGCAGTTAGAACAAGGAGCCATAGTTAGCTAAGCCACCCTGTGAAACCATTGAATGTTGGACTTTTATAAATAAAACCAAAGAAACAAAACACCAAGCTCAAAGAAACCATTTCATACACTGAAAAATATAATTTCTTCCTAATACAGTTGCAGAGGAGGAGCAGTAATAAGTGTAGTCAGGTTTCCAACAAGGAAATTAATCACAAATTCTACCTCAAATGGGTGGTCCAGTGCAGTTCAGAAACGCTGCTCCAGTTCTTGGCATTGATGGCTCAGTCTTCATGCCCTAGTCCTGCACATGATGACTTGGGGCTGAACTTAAAGGTCTGAAAGTCTCACCTCATTTCAGGAGAAACTTTTTTCTCCTCTTCAGAGTACAGCCTATTGGCTTTAATGAAACTTTTAAACACCTGCTATAATGCAGGTATGGTTGCCTGGTGTTCAAAACGAGGTAAAATGGGGCTTGACATCATTTATCTGTTGGGCATTTTTAAAACAAAGGACTTCTCCTAAGCTTTTCTCAGCAGGTCTTACCAAAGGAAGGTTTGAGATTGCTTTTCCCTCACATTCTTTCCACAACAGGATCCCAAGTGCTGTGACCTGTACAGAACACAAAATGCTGTTTGTTGCAGTTCTTATTCAGGAATGGAGGAAAATCCCTCCTCATCTTTCATCCTTGTTCATACATTTCTGCTGTTACTATTTGTTCCAAATTATTTCACTGCTAAAGAACAACTGAATAAAGGAACAGCACACCAAATATCAGGTTTTGGACTTCCTAATCTTTGCTTTGTTTCCCAGTATGTGTAGGAAGCACGAGCATCTTCCCTACTCGGTATGAACAGAATTGCCCTATGGTTTGCACAGAGAGAGACAGAACACCCAGATTCATTCCTGATTTTGCTACACTACTGGGCAAAAGCGCTGCCTGTTTCAAACAACCCACCAGGTAGCAGGAATCTTTAAACTAGCAATTGCCAAAGATGAATTTTTGAGATCCATGAATGACCAGTGCTAGGGGGAGAAAAAGGTGCACCACTGCAGGGTAAAAAACGACAGCCATATTGATACAGGAATGTCATCTTTGACACAATAAAAACAAAATGAGAAAGGAGGATCCTGTTACTTCTCTTGAATGGTTGTAAGGTGTTTGTTCCCAGAGTTTGTTCCTGACAGGCTTCACTTCCAATGAACTAATTTTTAAAAGGTAGGTGGGTTCAAAGATCACTTTTTAAATTCAGGTAGAGAGTATTTCCAAGTTCATCTCCTGAACCTCCGACACACCCTTTAAGTCACTTTCCTAGTACTCAAAACCTCTGTTAAGTCTGCCCTCTTGTAATTACTGAGCAGCCACTGCCTCAGGATAAATCTAATAGAGGTTTTGGTACTGTCATATTAAAACTTACCTATCAACCCACTGCACAGCTTTAGCCCTCCCTAAATATGTACCTGGAAGGAAATTTTTGAGCAGGAATTGCATTTTGCAAAATGATTGAAGTTACTGAACATCCATAAAAAGTTGCAGTTGTAGATACCAATTTTTTTTGAAAGCCTGCTTAATTTATGAGAGGTGGAAGGTTTATTGCCATTTAGAGTCTACAGTGATGCAGCAATTCAACATTTTGCTGAAGCTGTACACAGCTGCCGCCTCATTTATGAATTTTACATGTTTTTAAATTGCCACGTTTGCAACTGGAGGCATCTGCATGCTGGGAAGGGTGGAGGGAAACAGATTCTCCTTATTGTTCACTGCCCTGTGCTGTTAAAATGTCGAGCACTTCATGTTCCTCCTAACGAGGCTGTGAACCAGGCAGTGAGCTCCAGCACTGGCTGTAAAAACAGAACATCCCTCTCTCCTGTGCTGTCATCAGGCATCACAAGAAGACCCTGGCACTCTCTTCTTCACGTGCTCCCTGCATTTATTAATACTCATTAATACTCATTTATTAATAAGATTCCCCCCCACATCTGAAGCCTAAATTCTCTGTGAAGTCACCAGGTGAAAGGTAAAATCCTCACTGTTTACTTGCACCTGCTGCCTGCTGGGAACTGGCAGCCCTGTAGAACATCATGCAACATCATGCAATCTTTCCACACTTAGAGATGTGCACATCAAAATCTAAGCTCTTCTAGCTCAAGCTTTTGACTCCACATGCAGGTCAGTTCTTTCCTCACCAAATCCACCCTGACCCTTCCACAAACTCAGACAGAGACCTGGAGAGTTTCAATTCAACAGCAATTAAAGCCACCAACACAGCGTTAAAGAAAGACAACAACAGTTGAAATTGGGGCAGTGTAAACACTGGACACAGAAAATGGGAAAATACCTGTTTGCAAAATGTTTCTCTTATAATTTATTGCTTTAGAAGTTTTATTCCCATCTGCAAATTGAGCCATGAGATTGGACATAAAATATCTTGATCACCGTCCACATGCCTACAGCTGCTCTCCATGCAGTCTGCAGCTTGTTAACAATTTAAGTTTAGCACAATTTAACACTGCCATGTGCTCATCACAACCAAACACTGAAATTTCCAAGGTCACACTGTTGATCTCCATGCTCTTAAGTTGTGCAATAGAATACAGAAGTGCTTTACCTATCTGCCTATCCTGCTACCATCAATAATTCCTTTATCTTGTGTTATTTTTTGCCTTTTACCAACCTAGACTTGTTTATAACTAAAAACTAATTAAAGACATTTTGATTTTTCTCTAATAAATCCATCTCCTCCTTAAACCTTATAATTTTCTATCTTAATTGAATTCTATATTGTGTTCATGTTGTAATTTTAAAAATCCCAAAAAAACCTCAACCCAAAACTTAAGAAGCTCTTTTCATTACTTCTGAATTTCTTTTGCAACAGACAGTGTTTTATCTATGGAGAAGACTGGAGTTCCTGTCAATCGTAATAAAATCCAAATGCTTCTTAATAACTGAAGTCAAAGGGAGCCACAACAATGAGGAGTTAGAGATTAGCAGCAGTAATCATGGACTAATTGAAATAATAACCTATTAACTGGTGTTTTGGCATTTCTCTCAGACACAGGAAGCTATATGTAACCAAAGCTGGCTTTGCTAAACATACAGATTTTGCCTTAATGAAACCTTTGCTTTGCCAGGAAGAGACCTCACACTTTCCCTTTCTGGGACAAACTAAATGCCAGTGATTAGCATTTTGTATAAAAAATGCTATTTAAAAAGTGTTATTTTATAAAACCCAGGGGTTTGCTATGCATCTGTAACAGAGATGTAAACTCTTGCTCTGTAAACAAATTATTTTGTTGTCTTAGTTTGTTTCCAGGGTAGGTAGATATCATATCATGAAGATATAGCACAGTTAAGTAATTAAATAAATGTTAATAGAGTAAGCATTAACATGTCAGCTTCAACAAAGCAGCTACAGGGAGTGTTTGCAAAGGTCACCCCTTGTGAGGATGCCCAACAGTGTCAGGGCTTTCCAGTTTACAGCACAGGCTGATTTATTCTGTAAGGGATGCAGTTGCCATTGCAGAGAGTCCCCTGCAATGCAGAAAACATTTCTGTCACTTGAGAAACTCGGCATCTGCCTTTCACTCCCTGCTAAAGGACGAGGCAGATGTTTGAAGAACAGATATGGGCAGTGCCCCAAACCATCAGCCAGTCCATGCCCAAATAATTCACTGCAAATCTCTGACTACCTGTGCCAGATATGGGACCTGCTCACCGATGCAGCTGATATCAGAGCAGAAAGACTTGGCAGCATTTAACTCCTCAAAAATAAACAATCCTCAGAAACAAAACCAGGGGAAATTGCTAACATTCACCTCAATAATTCTAGAAAGGGGTTGAGCAGCAGCACAAGCTGTCCTGCAGAATATTTGTGCCAGAGCTGACAGCCTTGCAGCCTAAATCTGTAGACTGGAGCAGTATATGATGTAAATGTTGTACATCATAAAAATCAATGGTCCTTTTGCTAAGTGATCAATATTTATTTAACTTTAGCATTGTTTAATTCAATGTATCAATTAAAGATAGTGTAATGTCTATTTGGTCCCAAGCTGCTGTTTCTGTTTGTCGTTACCTCATCTGTTTGACATCGCTCATGTCTTTAAATCTCTGCTCTTTTGTCCCCTTGCATAACTCAAGGACAGAAGTAATTGACGTGAAACTTTTAAAAATTAATTTCACCGCATACGCCACTAACAGAGAGTGCAAGTCCTCAGAATCATTTATAACTTCATGGTGATTGGCCCTGACAAAACAATACCTTAAAAACTCACAAAAGTAAATTATGGTCCAGGCAAATGGCTGGATGGGAGCTGGGCTCAAGGCTTGGAGCAGAGCCAGGCAAAAACAAAGTAATGCGCTTTTGATATTAATAACAGAGATGATATTGATCCACAAGCCAGTGTCACTTCTGTGCTCAGGCAAGGAGATTGCTTCAGGCATTTAGCCCACTGAAAGCCACTTTCCATGTAGGCCATTTAATTCTGTGAGTCTTTAATTATATGTAATGGAACCTAGTTAAAGGGCCAGATACCTATTTACTCATCTTGGATATGGGCTGTGATTCAGGAAGCTGTCAAAAAGGTATATAACTCAATTCTTAGATTTCAAAAAGCAGCTGTCTTTATGTATGTTTATTTCATCTGTGTTTTTTCCTTGGCTCAGAGCCTGCTGGGAATTTGTAGCTACATGGACTCAAATTATAAGATGATATTTTTCAGAAGACCTGAAGCTAATCTTCTAATCTTCCTTTTTTTTTTTAAGAAATGTCTGTCTTTTTTTTTCTTTCCCACACCATAAAAGCAGCAATTAGGGAGACTCAACATCTCATGCTCTCATGCTAAAACAGAGTGCACTAGGAAAGAGACAGTACAGATGTGCAGCTTGAAAATTCCTTTTGTCGCATGTGTTTGCACACACCTGAAAACATACTCCTTGTGCTCAAACAAAAGTGATCAGATTTACATAAATTAACTACCTGCCTTTAATCTACTAGAAGATGTTGTCCCTTAAAATTTTTTCCCCAGAGAAGGATATTGAGGAGTGCCAAGGATTGCTCATATTCTTGCTACATCCTTACCTGCTTAGAGTTCAGAACTTTTTAGGGCTACAAGAAGGGGAATGGAGCATATATGGGATGGCATAAAGGGAAAATTTGGGTAACCAGGGATGATGAAAGTCTGCTGCAAAACTGTGCTTCTAATTTGATTTCTATTCCGAGCTCCAAACTCAGAGGTAGCAACAATTTATGTATGAAATATATGAAAATATTTCACAGCAGCAAGGGCAAGACAAAGGAAATTGGGCAGCCAGCAGCTTGGCTGTTGAGGTGATTCTACACAGAAAGCTTTCAACTCCTCTTCCAGAGTGGAGGGCAAGTCCAGCTCTTGAAGATAGGAAAAATACAAGTGCACCAACTGTTATTTAAGTTATAAATCCTGCCATGTGGTGGTGGTGGTACATTATTGCTATTCTGTATATTCGTGGGGTCAGAGATAAGAAGACAGAAACAATCAAGATTTCCCAGAAATAACTAATTGTTTTTGTTGGTCTAATGTCTAATTCAGACACTCAGGAGGCTGCAAGAAAAGGATTCTGCTGATCTGTCTGGAGAGCACCCCTGCCACCTCCCTCACAATGGAATATTGGTACAAAGTGAGCAAAACACCAAAAGACAAAACGTGTCAGAAAACAGTAAAGAGCAAAACCACTGTGCTGCAAATGCTGGCAGCCAAGCATCCACAAATATACTGTCTGCAGTCAACATTCATCCAATTTAATAAGAGCAGTTGGGAAGGAGAAAGGCAAAAAGGATCTGGTGCTAAGCCAGCACACATTTTTTACCTCTGTAATTTCTCACATTTCTCTCTTAATTTCTGAAAATAAGCAAGACTGGCCACGTGTCTACTTTGGGCAGAGATGTTTGGAAGCCCTCTTGCATTCCTCTCCTGTTTTTTACTGGGAACCTCCCAAACGAAAGAGTTAACTCACTTTCTATATTAAATATTTACATAAAAATGTTCAGGAAGGTGTGTGTAAATTATAAATAATGTAAAGCAGGACTGGTCTCGGTTAGAGCTAAGAGACCCAAATTGTATCATCATAATACATTATTCACATATAATGCATCTATTCTCCTCCATTAGTGTTACTAGAAAAAGCCCCTGAGTGCTTAACTTGAATTTCGAAGAGTGTAATAAATGTGAGATAAACAAATAGCAGTGGGGATGCATCTGTAGTTAAACAAGTGTAAATTAGAGCTCAGCCTAATTCCTCCAAACTACATGTAGGACAAACACGGAGCTCTCCAGAAACAAGAGATCAGTTACAAACAGCAAAAGAAAAAAAACCAAAAAAACCCCACAACACATCCAAATTATTTGATACAGTTCCCTCTCACTTGCACTGCATTTTCACCCCCCAAAGACAAAAAAGGCTTCATGGCAATCCAAACGCTGGATTTTTCTGGTCAGTCTGTGAGCCAAAGTGCAGCTGTGAGGGAAAGATTTCCAGACACAAAAGGAAGGCAAGAAGGAAGGGAAGGTGGTCACACCAGGGGAGAGTGTGGAGGGGAAGATTTGGCAGATATTGGCTGGCAGGACACCCTGTGACACAAACTCCCTGTGACACAGACAAGGGACTCAGGAAAGCCATCCCTTCTTCTGCCCTGTGTTTTGTCTTCAACAAAAGAGCACTTTCTCCCTAGATCCCAAAAAATAGCAGCTGCAGAATACTGGGGGCTTGAAATTTGATTGTTTTATTTTCTTAATTAATTATATATTATTTCTATATTTAAATATATTATAAAATTAATAATGATATAATTATATGTAATATTACATATATAGATAGATACTATATTAATTATTATAGTATTGTAATATACTATTATATTTCCCATTTACTCTCAGATGCAGAACAGGACTGCACTCAGCAGCAGTCATTGACTCCTTGAACAGGTTTTTCCAGGTGTTTCCTGGACCCTCAGGCTTCTGTTTCTTTTTCACATGGATTTGCATAACTGCAGTGTACAGAATTGTTCTGGTAAATCTTGGAACAATTTTAAATTTTTTTTTTTTTTTTATAGTTTTCTTAGAAAAACTATAAAAAAAAATTTTTATATATTTTATATCACTAAACACCCTCTACTTGGAGAGTGTTTAGAGATCTCAAGGTGAAAACATCATAGTAAGAACATGGAATATCCTCATTAGTAATTCTCAGCCCAGTGCACTCAGTCCAACAGGGCCTGGAGCACTGCACTGTGGTGCAGAGCTCAGGCTCCTCTCAGAAAAGCTTCATAAACGTTATGAATTTCATCATCTCATTGAAATGAGAAAGTCAAGCACTGTGTGAAGTGTTACTGCTGCTCTGCAAGGCTTTTTAAACTAGTTATTCCTGCTAAGTGGAGATGTTTGAGTTTAAGGAGTAAGCACTTCTCCCAAAGGCAAAGTTTGAATGACTTTTGTTTGGCAAGGAATTTTGCTGTGAGGATGAGCCTTAAGGCAGTAGCAGAGTCCTTCTGCTTCCTTCTTTCAGAGCTCAGAGGACTTTTTGCTAAAATCATAAGTTTCATTATTAGTGCAAGGAGAACAAGGATAAAATGGTTGTCTGGCTAGTGGCACATCTCGAACAGATAACATTTCTTGAACAAGGAAACTGTCTGAAGAGTGAGTTGGAAGGAAAAATAATTAATAAAGAATCTTTAGTGGGAATTTTTAATAGCATTTGTAAGTCATATTGTGCACAATTATTGGGTCCTGTGCTGAAAAATTGCACAGTGATGAACGTGCAGTTGACAAACAGGGATCAGACATCAGAGGAGTAGAAAATTCAGTAAATTAGGAAAAGAATTAGTGTCTGAATGCAGCTTTTACTTGCCTGTTGACTCTATTCAGTGTCTACTAGCATGAGTTCAGAGGATGGAAAACAGAATTTTTGATAAATGATCTTTCAGGTATGACAGGAGGGGTAAGGGGGGGTTCCCCAGTGCTTAGACATGCATCATCTCCACACCTTTCTAAAAAATCTCTTTGATGTCGTATCAATAAACTTTATGTGTCACGGAAAATCCTCAGAGTCAAGAAATGTCTCCAGAAATCCTCAACAAAGTTTAAAGCATTGATCCCATCTGTACAAAAGAGCAATAGAAATAACAATATAAAGAAAAAGCTAATAAAGCTTGCCAAAGAGCTACTGCAGAACCGTAGGAAGGCCTCAGCCTCATCATGTTTTTGGTGCCACAAGTTGGTTTTTTAGGTATTTTTAAGTTGTACACTCCTCAGATGATGGGAGTCAGACACATTGGTACATGTCTAGCACATACATTGCTAAAATGTCCAGCACAATGGAACCCAAATTGCAAGCAGACTATCTGTATGTTAATATAAATATTATTTAACTGTTCTTTGGTATTGTAGAATATACCCCAGGCAAAGCCTACAGAAAAAAACGTGAATCACTAGAGAAAGTGGTCTTCAAGTAGAGAACATTTTTTCCCCTTGTAAGGAATTTATTCTCCTCCATTCATTAATATCCAATTAGCTCCTGAGCCCTTTCCTCAGTGCTCAGGGTTGCTTTACAACAAAACAAAACAGTATTGCAAAACAAAACCACAAAGAGCCCTAACCCCAAACAAAACCCTCAGTGTCATTAATTAATATAGAGACAGATTCACAGAAAAGCTGAAAGCAACAGAGAAATGCCCCCAAAATCTACTGAGGCTCAGTAAAGCTGCTGCCAGCCCATGGGGACAGAGACCATCACACAGATTTACTTTGCAGTCCAAGATCTTTGCAGATCCACTGCTGCAGCTTCTTTCTGCTCCACAAGATTTCCCTGGCATTCCTGAGCTGACTGAAAAGTGTCCATGAAATTAAAGCCTGTATTTGTGCCAACAGGGGACTGAGCATCTGCGCGTAGCTGTGAAATATTACCAAAAACCTCATTTACTAATAGAGTTTAAATAGTCATTTAACAAATTAAGCAGTATTTCTTCTGTCAATCATTGTGTTTTCTCAATACATTCTTTGTTTTCTTCACTCTTTGTTATGAAATCTTGGTCTCTATCTTATTAAAGAATTTTGTAAACAAATTAGAAAAATTACCTATAAACAGCCTGATTTAAAAAGATGTGGCGATGACTGTAAAACCTGTAAAACTGTAGAACTCTAGTTCTATTATCCTGCTAAAATTCACTAAATTATTTACCAGTGATAATTACAATAAGTGAATTTCTAAAGTTGCATAAAATAAAAAGGTGATGAAGAAAGAGAGATTAGAAGAGATTTTCATATTTGAAGATAATTTTTCCTAAAAAAGGCTAGGTTAAGCTCCTAAAAATGTTTAACTTTGCTTATGTTCTCTAACAACACCCATCATTAGCAAATATGGTTTTTTGGGTCCTATTTTCATAAACAATTAACTAGAAACAAAACTAGTTATTTTAAGCTCAAACACTGCCTTGAAATATTTTCATCCCAGTCTCCCACTGGGGCAGGACACAATATCCAGATCCTGAATGTTGACTAAATGGTAAAAGAGCTGACTCTTTCCTTAGTTTTTGAAAACTGCTGTGTAAAGAATACCCTGAAGTGTGAAAAATTGGGATTTTCACAATTACCTCGTTGCAAACAGATGAGGATGTTAACTACCGGTACAAAGAAAAAAATATTTTCCCAAAAATTTCCAAAGGAACAACATTACTTGTGGGGATATTTATATGCTTATTTAATGTGATAGTATCCCTTTAAGTAAACTTGTCACAGAAGATTTATTTTTCTCCCCATTGTCTAAGACTGGAGCGTAAGGAGCACAAAAGGTCCAGTGCCCAGGACACAAACCCTGCAGGCTTGGGCTAACAAAGGGAGAGCCTGGGTAACAGTGAGTGAAGTGTTCACCAGATCCTTTTGTTACAGATAGCAGAAATACAAACAACATTTGATTCAAAAAATTAGGAATTATGTGAGCAGCAAAACGATTGAAATTGCAATGTTTGAGTGCTGGAAAAGGTGGTGGATATCAACCATTTAATTATCTCCAAATACATCCCCAAGTACCTACAAACAATGACTCAATTTTATGCCACTTTCGTGGAAACCTTTTTCATTATTTTCTTACTTTTTTTTTTTTAGTTTTTTCATCATTCTCTTCTGTTTAATGAATACATGGATTTTGAATATTAGGTGAATAGTCCTTGCAACTGAACACAAAGGGGAAATGATGCAGACAGCATTATGGGCTCGCTTCCTCTTTTTGCATTAGGGTGGAAATGATATGCAGCAGGGATTATGCTTTGTTTAAAGCTGTGCCTCTGACTCTAAAAGAATATATTATACAAATCTTCTAATGTTGTTGAAATTCCCCAAAACTTGATTGTGTCAGACATAATGTGGCAATGAGGTTCTTATCCCTACCTCTATGCCGAATAAATATCTAATATCAGAGAGTATAACCTTGGAAAAGCATCCACCAGGGAATATCCCTGCCCTCAATAATTCATTGTGCTGGTGGTGGGAAGGTGCATTCAGTGAGCCCCTGACTTTACACAGAATACATTAAATACAGCTTGAGGAGTGGGAGGGAAGGAGAGAGCACAGAGGGACTGACTTCCCTTCAGGCCCATTAAGGGAAAAAAAAAACACCTCGGAATTATTCAAAGTAGCACTCTGCCCACGGAGACCAAACCAAACACGGCTCCCTCCTCACCAGTTCCATAATCAGAGTTATTTGAGAGGGAGAGCATGTGAAATACAAATCTGTGCACGTGGGGCAGGGATTTGTCTTACGTCTTCCAGCTGGGAGAGTCAGGCTGAGCTCCACTGATCCTGATGAACGAGGCCCCCACAAGTCCACATAATAACCCCACCAATGTTAATTCAAAAATCAATACATCTGGGTGCAGTGGTGTTTCCACAGGCAAAAATACAGATGTTATTCAAACGAGCTCAAAATAAGGAAAATAATTTTTCTGATAGAATTTATCTGCCTTAAAGATGATTGCAATTTTAACTAAAGTCAAAATGGTAATAGATTTCAATACAGTGTGGTGTCTTCTTCATTCTTATTTTCTCTTTTACTCTTATGGTTTTAATGATTTAGGAACCAGAAGAATAAGTAAGAAACCCAACAGTCATTATCTCAAACAATGAGGGTTTTTAGTGCAAGATCAATGTTTGTTATAATGAAAATAGATTCCTCAGCTCCTGCAGGGATATGCACAATTTTTTTCACTGTTAAATAGAATGTGATTGCTTATTTTCACCAATAAAATGAACATTTTTATTCAGGAGTAAAAATAAAATGTCAGAATTTATTTACTGTTATTAAGTACATGTATTTAACCAGAAGCTCCCACCATATGACTGAAGCTGAGAAAACTGGGAATTATTTTCTGTGAACTTTTAGAAACTTGAGGGAGAAGTGCAAAATTTTCAGAAAAGTAATGAAAAAGCTCACTCTGGGGAAAAGGATGGTTCTGTTCAGATAGTTGACCAAACTCTTTGTTATGCCAAATAAACCAAATTCAAAAGCTAATAAAAACATATTAAACAGGCTTAATGAAGTAAAACAAAACATTTCTTTCATACCAACATATCAAAACCGTTTTCAATGCTGAGGAAGTGATTATTATCATAATTATGATTTTGATCATTGTGATTTAGAGTCAATGCGTGTACTTATGGTCATTTTTGACCTCTGAACATTAGGAAAAGCATTCACATTAATACTTTGGAGATATCTTCTATTAGCAGTCCAAATAAGATCTCAAAGAATGCATGGGAACTGAGAGACTTTTATGATTAATTGTATTTCCCCCTAGCTCTCTTTGGCGTGGATTTCATGCAATGCCTAAAAGGTGTAAAAACTGGAACACTAACAAAGAATAAGATGAGCAGCAAATCTGCCAATATCCTTTAAAATTATTTCTTAGGTTGTTCTTTGAGCAACAGGTGCAGAAAAAGTTCTCACTGAAATAGAACAACAACTGCAGCAGGTCAGGATGTGAATGCACAAAGGAATGGACATCAGGTACCCACAGTGAGAGGTCTGGGGTCTGTGAAGAGTGTCTGTGCTCAGTTTGCACCAACTGTACTACTGCTATCTTGAATAACACACATTTATTTGGCAGCTGCAATCTCAGAGTGCTTTTTGCATCAATGAAGTGACAAAATGTATCATTCAGGCAACTGCACATAGGAAGAATTGCTTGCAATGACAAAAGTGTTCAGAAAAAACTTTGTCTTGACTGGGTGCCCAGGCTGGTCCTGAGATCCTTGAGCAAACAAAGCCAAAGCAGGGTGAGGTGGAGCAGGCTGCTCTGGGCAGTGCCCACTCAGCCTTTGCTCTTGTCCTCTTT
Source organism: Argya squamiceps (assembly GCA_037834095.1). NCBI lineage: Eukaryota > Metazoa > Chordata > Aves > Passeriformes > Leiothrichidae > Argya > Argya squamiceps. The sequence goes on along the minus strand of JBBMKD010000079.1, from coordinate 2,905,851 downwards.
TGTGTAACATAATTTCATTTGCTCATGAAACACAGCACTTCTTAAAACCACCAGAGTCTTATCTTTGGAAGTTCTAACTTCCAAATTATGAAGGAAGTCTTCAGCATCCTTGGTGTGAAAACTCTGCAAATCCTTTTGTTCAATAACAAAACCTGGAGAGAACCTGTGTATTTATCCCATCCCGTGTAGGAGCTGTATCCATGTGCAGAATTCTTTCTGGACTTCTGTCCAGACTTGCTCTGGAGCAAGAGAATTTATGAACCAGTTCAGCCTCAGCTGCAAGCCAGTCACTTCATGATAAAGACTCAACAACTAGAATTATACAAAAAGTTGCCACAAGGATGTTTTTCCCTTCTGTGATTTGATAAAGCTCTACCTTTCCCTCTTACTAATGATAATTTTCCATGAATATTGGAGAAGTGGAACTTGATGTGGATGACTTCTTATTGAGAAACAAATTGCAATGCACAGAGACGTTTGTAGAAACAAACATAAGAGTTCCGTGAGCAAGAAACTCTCTTACTGGGAACTATTTTGTGCTTATCCAGTAAAGCACAACATTATTTTTATGTCAGACAATAATTTCAGTCCCAGATAAACTTTACAGGTCAAACTTGATGGCTTGTTCTCAAAGCTGATAAAAAACACTAGAAAAATATTTTCAAAAAGTGTTACTTAGGTACGATTTTGAGCAAATCATCATCTCCTCATAGGTGTGATCCAGACAGAAGTAAGGATTAAATTCTTAAATTACTCACTGTCATGTATTTTTTCATTTTCAAAGTAACCACGACTGATATTAAATAGAAAACTGTAACTTTTGCCTACAATGGCAGAATTCAGGTCACTAAAACTATATATATAACTAACCAAGAAATGCAGCTTTGCAGGAACTTTACCTAATTTACATGTTCTTTGCAACAAAACATGAAGGGCCCCACATTATAGAATCTGTACACATTTTCACAAGCTGTTCCATTGTAGTTCTTTCTGAAACAATTTTCATGATTAAAAATCACTTCATTTACAGTATACAAGTTACCAGCGTTGCACTATATCTGCCTTATTATTACATAAAGCATATGAAATACACCATATTTTAATAAAAATTAATAAATGTCATATACAGAAATAATAAATAAATGACATATAGAAAAGAAGGGAGTCACAGAGTTATGCAGTGTTTCAGAAGAGTTACAGAAACATTCCTAAGCAGCTGGAAGAGTTCCTAAGAATGTGGCTGGTTCCTGACTAAATATCTAAAGCACCTTAAGGGAAAGGATTCCTTAGAAATGCTCCAGGTGGTGCTACTTTAAATGGGTTTTTCCTGATATTATTCATCTTTGTTGTTGAAATCACCCATTTCAGTAAGAAATGGGACAAACCAGGAGTTATAACCAGGAGCTGTATTTGCAATACAATACAGGAATATTTTCCCTTCAGAGGTAATACTGAGGCAGTTTTCCAACAGAACTTGGAACAAGCATGCATAACAAAAACTGAGCTTTTCTTGAAAGCATAGAGGAACGGCATTTCTTCCCTTCTTTCTTTCTCTTTAGAATTTGGGAGTTTGGAAATCCATACTGCATCTTTTCCAATATTCAGGCCATTTGCTGCCAGCTGAACTGAAGGCCCAATCAGCATACATAAACCATGGCCCTGAGCAGCCTGTGCCGCTTTACACAGAGATCAGGATTGCTTTGAATTACACATGCAATCAGAACATTTCATAGGGCAAATTGTGGTCATTTTGACAACTATACAGCAAGCTTAATTTCAGTCCAAATATACATGATATTCAGAAATACAATGAGGTAATTTAACGTTTTAAAAGGGGAGTATATGGTATAAATTAGCAGAAAAATCATGACACTTACAAACTTGTTCTAAAGATGCGTTGTTCCTTTTTCTTCAGAAATAAAACCCCACCCCCACAAAAGAAAACCCAACACCACACCACCCCCAACTCACCAATTTCTATTAAGAATAAATTAGCCACTAAAGAATTCCACTGATATACAATTCATACTGGAAATCTATTTTAAACTTGGAAAAGGAAGGCAGGGAAAAGAGGGAAGGAAATTAGGAGGGAGAGAACTACCAACACCACTTTCAGCACAAATCCAAAATATAGTCCCATACTAGCTACTGAGAAGAAAATTAACTTTACCTCAGCCAAAACCAGCACACACAAGTGTTGGATCAGTGAGAGATCAGATGCCAGAGAAGAATATGTGAGATAGGACATATTGATTCCTAGGACTTACCACGTCCTTTAGCAATGCTAAGGCTGCTCTCAACTGCACAGCTCTCACTGGAGAAACATCAATGGTTTTCATTAATTTCTGCTACAGTCTGTCACTTACCCACTGTCTCCTCTCAATTAAAGGTTTGTGTTCAAACACAAAAAACTAAACCTGTTTTATAAAACTTGTTCTCTGGAATTACGGAAAATTGTTCACATTTTGATTGATAGCAACATCATCACCGTAGTCTGATTTATCAGCCATCACTTTATACTCCTGCCAAAAAGGGTTAAAAGTCATCCCTTTCCAAACATTTACTACCTGACCTTTTCACAGCTACCCTGACAAATTTTTTAGATTTCTGTATTCCTTCAAATGCACCATGATAGTAGCTGGAATCTTCTAATTTCTTTAAATTGTGTCTTCCCAATTATTTATTTAAGAGCTGTGTAGATAAGCTCTCCATTCTCACCTAAGATCAGTGATAAGAGAGGAAATGGCCTTTTTAGAGTGTCTCTGCTTTTTAAAGCAGATAGAAATAATAAGGTTGACAAAGAAAAAAGGAAAATTAGGCATTATGAGGGTAATAACTTAGAAAGTGTCAGATTCAGAATAATTGAATCCAATGACATTTAATGCTATGGAAAACAATAGCAGCAGCCCAGCCGCCCATCTGATTCATGTCTAGTTCATGTTTAACAAAACAAGGCTAAGGGTCATGCAGTCATGAGTCCCATAAATAACCTGTTAATGGGATTTCCAAACAAGCTGTCCTCAAAATGGTTTTTTGTCTCACAGAAAGAATATTAAAATGCAAATGGATTCGGGCTGTGTCCTCATAAACAACCATGTTCATTTAACCTCTGACCTCGACGTTTAACTGCCCATTCCAGCAATTTGTATGGTATTAGCCACAGCATGCCACTCCAAAGTGCTAACTTTGAGAAGAGAGGACTAAATGAATAGGTTACTATCTGTAATGCCCAGTTAACCATGTCAAACTGACTTTACAGGCATAAAAATATTATTTTAAAACTTTCTTTTACCTAGTTGACTTTTTTTTTTTTTTTTGCTAGGGGGAAAAAAGGTGCCAGGAAAGGTGCTCTGAGACATTATTGATTGCACAGTGCCTTGCGCCAGCTCAGCTGGAGAGTTTTGGCAGAGAGTGCCAAAAGTCACCTCCCTTCACCTGCCCGGTCCCCTTGGGCAGCTGCCAAGACCCTCTGGTGAAGCACTTTGTGTTTTACAGCACTCTGTCCAGATTTTCTTGACCCTTTTCTGTAGCAGGATGTTCCAGCCATTCATTCCCTGCAGCATCTTCACTCATGTTTTTAGAAGAATGTGGCTCTTTCTTACAGTATTAAAAGGAGCCCACCTGCCTGACATAAATCATGGAAAAAAAATCGTTCTTTGTTCAAATTCAACCACTTTTCTCCTACCTGATACTTCTCATAGGTCTCAAGGAGAGAACTTCAAATGGCCTAAGGGAACTTGCCTGACCATAGACAATGTCAAATTCAAATAGCAACAAACAAAATATCTGGTAAATATTCCCAGTTAAAAGTGTCATGACAATCACAGTAAATACCCACTCAAACCAAATTAAAGTATGAAGGTTACTCTTAACAACTTGGTTTTAAAGGAAGCAATTAATTCTTCTTTAGAAGCACATGAATTCTGAGAAAAGGGTGAGAGTCCCTTTGCAGTGAACTCTGTTCCAGAGGAAAAGGAGAAGTTGGGATGTCAGAGTACTCCCACCTGAGTGGCTGTCTATATTTTTTCATCACAGAATTTCTATTCCAAAATACTCATAGCAATGTAGAGTTAGAAACTTGTAAATTCTAGAGAAAATTGTCACAGCTGAGACTGGATCTAAAAGTTTCCAAGTTTTCTGCACAACACTGAAGAGAAAGAAACAATCTGAACTAACAGTGTTTAGAAAGCAATGACTGTTTTCATGTTTGGTAACATTGGACCATACCCAATGGTATTCTCAGCTGATTATTCACCTGGACTGCTTTTTCCTATCAGTTTTGGATTTTTTTCCATAAGTAAATCCCTTCCTGTGAACAGCTTTTCAGGGGTTCAGTTTCAGGTACCACTCACTGCATATCAATGATTTGTCTTATTCTGCTCCCACTGTCGCTAAACATCAGTTTCAGCTGCTAACACTTTTCTGGGTGTGTCCACTTCCTCGTCCGAGAAAACTCTAAGTGATGACTAGAAGAGGTGATAACAGGTGTTTTTATCTCATATCTCATTAACTTGGAGTTTTCTTTTTCCACATTAAGCTCTAAAGGAAAATAGAGTAGAGAGCTTAGATTTTTCAGTGACCCTCCCAGCACACTGTGTATTAAAAATTCATGTTCCCTTAGCCACACCACAGAGGACCACTCCTTAAAAGTTCAAATCTAAGCCCAGAAACCTTAGAACTGCAAACTTTTTTTTTTTTTCCTGAACAGGCTGAAAGCCGAGTCATTAACGCTGCGATCGGCCTAATCCGGAGCATTTGTTGCCGCTAATTATTACGGACAAGCCTCTTTATTGAACCACATCCTTTTATCAGCATTAGGATGCATGAGCCGAGGCTGTTGTTTTAAACGCACTCATTAAGCACACAAATCAGCCCTGTTGACAGAGCGCTTTTGAATTAAGCATCAGCCTGTAGTCATTGGACAAGGAGCAATTTATAATGCCATTAGCAACACTCGCGAAGGTTACAGGCATCAAAAATTGTTCAGCCGTAATTATTCTTAATGGATACAAGGAATAAACTGACGCAGGACAGCTTTTTCATTACCTTTCAATCAAGCCTGATGGCTTTGAGAAATGTACAGTAAGTGCATTTTGGGGAGAAATAATGGTGTTGCAGCACCTTTCACTGGAAAATGCTCTCAGTTCAGAACTTAACTTTTAATGACGTTAATTTGATATAATTAAAAAATACGATTTGCTTTGAAGATTTTTGCAACGAATTGTTCTGGCTGCTGTTTAACTATTTTTCAAGTGTTCATCCCAAACATGAAAAGAGGAAAAGATCTTCAGGCGAAAAGCGTTAGACTTTCAATTTCCTAAAGCCAGAGTAATGAGGACGGATTTTTGAAGTGAACTCAGAGCACTTAGAGAACGAAAGAAATTTTATAAAGTTTATCTACCGCAAAAAAGCGTCAGCACATACACAACATACTCCATAAAATTCAGTCACAGATACAAAAACAGGTGATTGATCACTTTCTCATGGATAAAATGGTGAAAAAATACTAAAAAAACCCCACCAGAAACAAAACAAAACAAAGTCAAAAAACGCTCAAACAAAAACCCACAACAAAACAAAAACTGAACTTAGTTTTAAACTGAGTGCATTTAAAAATCACATTACCCTATTTCTAAAAAGTAAACACCTTCATAATTATTATTTATTTCCTTATTTCATATCCCATCACAGCTACTATTAACAGCCTTCTTTTTGCAACAAGAGCCTTTCTGGACAGATTGAAGATTTTGGCCAAATGAGTCACATCTGACCCAAGCCTTAAAACCAAGCAGAAAGTCTTCTGGTCTTGGGCATTACATGTGTTTTAGCTCACAGGTTTCCATATTTTCATGAGATCTGTTCACTAGTTTTTCCTTATACTTATGCAGATCAAAGAAAAGAGATTATTAAGAAACTTACTCTAAGAGAAGATAAGAATGTGGTTTCCTGTCCTGAGTCATTCCCTGATGGTCAGATTGCAGGTCAGGAGAGAAATGCAGCAGCACCTCTGCTCCTGGAGCAGCCAAACTTTAGCAGCAGCACTGCTCTGCAGGTGTGGGAGTCACAACACAGTGATGCCTGAGGATTTCAGCTTTTATATTTTTCAAATCCTGTACTGCATTAGTGTATAACTCTAAACTCCATATAGAGTGTTAGCTGCTGTCTTCACATTTTGGTCAGACAAAATAATTCCTCTCTGGACCTGAAACTCAAGGACATCTCACAGCCTCAGGCCCCAGGAGATGCAAATACCAGTGAACTGGGGGGGGCAAAGTTGGAGTAAATGACTTCATTACCTGAAGCTGTAATTGGAAAATTAACCCCTGATACGTAAATGGACCAAACTTATATCTGTCTGAAAAACTCGTGACCATGGTCCCTCTTGTGTGTAGCCTCTGGAAGGCTTTTGACTGCCCAAGGTGATCTATTGAAGGTGTTTAATATATCCCCACTTAATTCTCTTGATCTTCTCTAGCCTCTGTTTCAGGGAGCCACTCCAAAACATCAACAGAGCAACAAAGTTGATGCTTTGAAAATATTGTGTGCAGAACTGCTGAGAGTACAGGACGTCTGACACAAAGCTGATGAGAAGAAATAACCCATAACTTTCATTTCAGTCAGGAGATGCAAAGACCAGCCTTGAAATCAAATTTGAAATTGGTGGATACCAATGCAAAGTATAAAACAAAGCAGGATGTCAGATTGCACCAGAATGGGAATTCAAGGGTGACTTCATATACAAGTAAATTTCAGCACTACCAAATATGTGGTATAATTGGTACTAGGACCATATTATTAAATAGAGTAATATTTTGTAAAAGAAACTATTTCTAGCAGGCACACTTGAAAATCGCAGAAAACAATGGGTGCAAATATGGGAAATTAAAAAAAAAAAAACCAGAAAGCAAACAAGATATCTAAAGTTACTGCATTTTTAAAAATATACATATTCCCAAGAAATCTTATGATTTGGTTATCTAGTGTATAACATTAAAGCAAATTTTGGTCCAAAAACGTTACCACTGCAATTACCCTTGCAATGCTCCACACTAGTAGTGGTGGCTACAAAACAGATACAAAAACTACACCTATCTGTGCCTGCTAAAAACTACTACCTTACTAAAGGTTAACAGCACAGGAAAACTATTCAGGGGAAGCTCTGACTTCTACTTCTGTTCTTCTTACTGTTGTTTTACTTATAAAATCAATCTTGAGTATCTACATTATTCTGATGCAAAGAGGCACTGGAGGGGAGCAGAGGTAATGCTCATGTTCAGGGATTCACAGAGCAAGGAAGAAGAAATAAGTAGAACATAGATCCACAGTGGAGAAGGAGAAATTACTCAGAATCTAATAAAATGTGTTTTACTGGTTTATAGAGCTCATGTGTATGATGGTATCAGAGCCCCAGACTGGGGTTCAGAGCACTTTGAGGGGACAAATCCATCCCTCCTTTGATCTCCCCCTTTCCCATGCAGGTATTATCCCAAACTCATCCAGCTGACTCCCAAATTCCCAGTTTTATTTCCCCTAGACTGCAAACTCTAAGGTTTCTCCTCAGCCCAGCAAGCCTCTTTTCTGATGCCACTCATGCTTCCACTCATTACTTCTCTAAGAAATTCATCTGTCTCTTGCAGAAAGAATTCTAAGAGCAACACTGAAATTAGACTGAAATCTTACTGCATATATCATTAAAAGACCAGCAATGATCTTTGCTTTTGTTTTCCCCTATTTTTAGAACAACCCATCCCACTTTTTAATGACTGACCTTGAAATAATTCCTCAATAACATTATAGGAGTTTGTTTCTGTTTCCTTTTTTCAGATGTCAGACTGTGCAGCACAGTTCCAATCACATTCACAAATACTACAATTCTGACACTCAGCAACATGGTCTGGCAGCTGTCCCTCTGCTGCAAAATCATTTAACTAAAATGATACACTTAATGACATTAAATCAAGGTAGAGGAAGTAAAATTTTCCAATTTTTTACTATACACACATGCCTACATACTTACATATATTATCCAAATGAAGTTTTGATAAATGAACCATTAGCTCTACCACCCTCACTTTGTACCTAGATTGCAGATCGATGGCAGTTTGGAATGCACCTAAATATACAGACAAAAAAAATAATGTATCTGTCCCACAAAGCTATAGAAAAGAGCATGACAACTTTGGTCAGACATCTGACTTCTGTTCAGTTTGAATAAAGTCTGTAGAATCAAAGATTATTTTCTCACAGATACACAGGTGAAAAATACCAAAAAAAACCCCAAAAAAATCCTAAAAACCAAAACAAAACCCACAAACAAACACAAACCAAAAAAAACCCAAAAAGTCAATTTAGTTTTAAACCAAGTTTGATGCATTTTAAATCACATTACCCTATTTCTATTATACACCCAAATTGCAGATTGATGACCGTTTGGAATGAAACTGAATATACACACAAAAAAATACTGTATCTGCTCTATGAAGCTATAGTGTGACAACTTTGGTCAGACATCTGACTTCTGCTCAGTTTGAATAAAGTCTGCAGAACCAAGGACTGCATCTTGCAGCTTAAGAGGGTCCCTGCAAAGATTTACTGCCGTGAATCACAGAGTCACAGAACAGTTTGGGTTGGAAGGAACCTTAAATCCCATCCAGTTCCACCCCTGCCATGGCAAGGACACCTCCCACTGTCCCAGGTGCTCCAAGCCCTGTCCAACCTTGGACACTTCCAGGGATCCAGGGGCAGCCACAGCTTCTCTGGGCACCCTGTGCCAGGGCCTGCCCACTCTCACAGGGAACAATTTCTTCCTAATGTCTGAAATTATCTGTCAGAAGCCATTCCTCCTTGTGCTCTTACTACATGCTCTTGTAAACAAACTCTTTTTCTTTCTTGTAAGGTTCCTCCAGGAGCTTCATGTACCTTCAGGCACATGAACCTGATCTCCAGCTCTGTAATCCACAAAGATTTTGTTGTTTTTAAAAAGAATAGCTTTTCAAAGACTGATTCAGAATTTTTAAATCCATATTTATAGTGATTTAAATCAGCAAGTCTAGAGGATTCATCCTTTTACCATCATGTGTTCACCTTCACTAGACAGTTCTCTTATACCTGGCCTCTTTTCCAGCCTCACTATCACACTTGGCTGCCTGAAAAACAAGGCAGCTGCTGCCCATCTCTCTTTTGCATGTTAATTAAAAGACAAGCATTGAACATGTAGCAACAGGATTACTTTGAATAATTGCCTTGATTGAGTTTATCTGGTAAAAGTGAAGATGACCCTCAGTGGAAGAGCCAAATGGTTTTTAATTTAGGAAGCTCATTTCAGGTTTATCTATGACTTTTGAAATATTCCTTCTTTTTAATAAAATAAATTATGTAGTCCAGTTGCAATAATAATGTAATATCTGATTCTAATGTTATCTTTGGCTTCTAACAAAGGATGGGATAGAGGTCCTGCTCCAGTCTATCAGAAGGATGTAATGACCATTAAAAGGCAAGCAGAGATTTGTATCACTCAGTTGTTCAGTGTCATTGTTCCAGTCTCCACAGTGGAGAAACAGCACATTTCTTTTAAGTAAAATATTGCTGGGAACTCACTGCTTCAGCAATTACCTCTGAAACACATTGTTTTCTCAAAGCCATTAACATGTCAGATCATGGCAGTGCTTGACATTCAAACACGCCTTGGAGGGCTGCAATTCAATTTAAGGATCACCTCCTCTGAGCAGGCTAACCTGCAAATTTCACAAAATCCGGGAGAAATTCTCAGGGCACATTTTGATCATGCTGCTTCCTAAATTAAAAACAAAACTGTAAGTGTTAAACATCTTTAACAAGGCATTAAACCTCAGCCATAATCTAAGAGGGGTCCCTTAATGAGTGATGACATATGTTGTGAAGGCAGTTATCTCCTAATGTTCAGTGCTGGAGCAGTACAATGGAATGGCACAGTGTGCAGAAGGGATGTATCATCACTAATGAGAGGATAATTTGAAGCTCCTCTTCTGAGAACCCCAGAGGAGACTTTCCACTGCTGCAGGATGGAGAAGGATGCAATGTTCCTTCTTATCACACACTTCAAAGAGAGATGGGAAGTGATGATGGGAGAGAGCAAAATCTGAGACAGAAAATGGGCTTGGACACTGGAGAATCCCTGAAAGGGTTACCTTCCTTTGCTCCCCATAAAAAAAATCTTGGCACAAAGTACTGTCTCCTCACTCTTTTGCACCCAGCTGACCACCAAGGACACACTGGACACTGCTGTCCTAAGGTGGAGCCTGGCGTGGGTGCAGGGCTGCTGGGAGCACAACACACTGAAAAACAAGGTGAGGTCAGGGAGGAGCCCCAGAAGTGATGGATGAGAGCCATGCTCAAAGGCAGAAGAAGAATCCAACTGATCTTTTACAAAAAAACAGTAAAAATAGAAAACTCTTGAACCAAAGCTAACAGATATTCACACCAAAACCTGCCTGTGATTTTATGTACCCATGCAAAATCGTCATTCCCTACCCAGCATCTTTTGTACTTTGCTACTTTTTTTTGATGGATTGTTTTCCCTTTTTTTTCAAGACCTAATCTTCAGGGTTTTAAAAGGAAAGCTGCTGAAGACCACTTGTAAATGCTTCTTGGGTTACTGAAAAAGCCTCAATTTGGTGACAGAGTAGTATTTAATAATCATTGATATGAAATGCGTAGCTCAGCCCTCCTCCCTTGACCCTTCCCCTCATGTAAAGACATCTGCAAATTAAGCGAATAACAATCAATTTGAGATGTTGCCATTTGCTGAAGCAGGCATTACTGGTTTCTACCTGCATCTAAATCAAGGGAACTGCTCCCAGAGACAGCGATGACTTGACATTACATTGCAAAAATTATGAAAAGTATCAGAGCTCTGGTGTACCATGCTTACTAGACTGCAGTTGTTGAAGTTGTAAATCTGCAGAACTTGGAGCTGTGTGGAGAAGGAGTTTTAGATGAAGCCCAGCTGGCCTAATAGCCTGTCCCTGGCAGTGGGCGATAGTTTATTCCTAAGGAGGAATGTCAGAGCAGGCTCACTATCTGGTGATTCTTTTCCCAAATTTGTCCCCACCTTCTAATATTCAGTAGCCAGGGGGCTTCTTGAGCCCAAGGTCATGTGTGAAGTTCTACAGCTCTCTTGATTTTGTACACGGTCCATTACCCTTCATGCAATGCCCTGCAGATTGCTCATGGACAGGAACAGCACACAGCCAGTGTTTTCCTGCTGCTGTCTCTGCTGATGCCTCTTCTGGGCTCACTGCATCATTTCTCACACAAAAGCAGTGTAAGGCCCCTCTCTAGCATTGCTGTCATGCACTGGTTCATTCCCAGTTCTACCATGTGCTTTTTAGACAGGATCTTTAAAACTGTGTAATATTTACTGTGCTGGAGGCCATAGACTTCAATTACAACCCTTTTCCACTTTGCTATTTCTTTCCCAACTGTTTCAAGCATTCATATTCCTATTGTTTTAGCAACTGTCAATTACTGATTTGACATTTCACAGATGCTAAGATAGCTTCAACATCTCAGTCCTTGGCAATAGCAAACAGAGCACAACACTTTTAATGTGGAGTTAGGATTTTCCTTTTTAAATGCATCACTTCAAAAATTAAACTTAATTGAGTTAGAAAATGCAATACCTAGCATTTGAGGTGATTACATGAAATTCAAACTCCAAACTCACAATATAGACCAAAAGGTCTTCACCTCTGTTTTTGTCTTTTTCTATTTTGGGGATTTTTCCCCCGTGGTCAGCTGATTCCCCAGTTTCCTAGATAACTGCCCTACTTTAAGCAAGGAAGAGGAACCTCTTCTTTTCACTGTGGTGTACAGCCATCACTCCCCTCCCAAGTGCAGGAGCAGCAGGAGGGCTTAACCACTCATGGGGGCAGAAAAAATGACAAGAAAACCATCTTTGTTCCAGGAATACGGTATGAGGTCACGTTACTATGGCAGCATGAACCATTTCCCCTCTTTCTAGCTGGTAGAACTTTGCCCACAGTTTATTCCCTGGGAAGCCTAATCCAGAGTTCAGGCTGGGGGTGGGGAGAGTGGGTTTAGAGGTCAACAGCAATGTGACAATAGCCCAGTCAAGAGAAAAGAAAGCTATGATACAGAGGAACCAAAGAGTCGGTTCACCAATCGCTGGGGGCTGGCTCGTACAGAGAGGTTAGAATTCATCCCCTCACTTTAGCCCAAAGTTCCTGATTTAGCTGCTCTGTGCTCAGCATACAGAAAGCCTGAATGATGAACAATAAAGATGCCAGCAGAGCAAACAGGAGCAGATGAGAAGGCAGTGCTGACAGGAAAACTGTGGAGCATGTGCCCAGTGCTGTATAGTATTTACTAGCAAAATTACTGCTGTATTTACAGGCATCTTAGACTAATGCTGTTGTTTTCCTGGCTTCATTCTTTACATTTATTCTATTTAATGAATTAGGACTTAAGCAAGACTGTGAATAACATACTAACAGGATAGAATTTCTCCACACAGAGGCTGCAAGCAGAGAAGAGCTTCTGAATAAACATGTGTATGTAAGCATGCACCCATGTGGGTGTAAACGCTCCCATAAAAAGGGACAAGACTCTAAAATATTATAAAAGAGCAAGAGGTAAAGTTTACATGTGAGTTAAAGCACCAACTTCATAATCCTTGACTAGCTTTCTTTCACTTGGCAGTCCAGACAAGAAAGTAAAGAAATTCACTATTAAAACTGGCAAGAATCAAGATCTGTGAGATGAAAGTTCTCAAGTTTCACCAGTCTCTACACTAAAATCCTGAGAAATACTTATAAGGAAATCTGGAATGCCAACAGCAGCACAGGAGTTGCAAATGACTCAGGGAAAACAACATGCAAGATACCAAAGTGAACAACTGCTTTCTAAATATTCACAGGCATTATTGGTTCAGCTGATCAGAGCATGGTGCTAATAATGCCAAGGTTGTGGGTTTGATCCCCATGTGGGCCATTCACTTTAGAGCTGGACTCAATGACACTGTTGGGTCCCTCTTAACTCAGAATATTCTGTGATTATTTTACAGAACTTCTGTGATTATTTGTCCAAACCAAAAGATTTACTTTTCTCTTAAACAGGACCACAAATATTTTCATTGTCCAAGCTCTGAAATATCTTTTAAATCCAGCAGCATGTCACTGAACTCTTGAAATGACTAAAAGAATTCTACTAAGACCCCAAAAATGTGAGGACACCATAATGACATATCCTCAACTAATAGCCCATGGGCAGTGCTCTATTTCTGGACAAGGGAGAATTGCTACTACATTACACTAAAAACCATTTCCAATTAAGGAGGAAAGCAATGCAAGACAAATTAAATACAGTAAAGAGCTGCTGTTGAAAAGCACTACATTTATTAAGATAAGGCACTGTAGAACTGCCCTCTTATGGAGGAACAGTGATTTAAAAGACTACTCTGGTCTCACTGGAGCTCAGATCCTTAATTTAAGCCTTTCAGCAGCTCACATTACAAGGACTTCTTCTACCCCTCCTCCAGTATTATTCCTTTCATGTGTGACAATAAGGCTCATGTACATGAAGGTATCCATGGCGTAGCTTGAATTAAGCCATTTAACCTCCACCCAAATCCCATCAAGAAAAATCAATCCATCCTCAGCCTTATACTACAGAAACTAAACCATGACTGGTACCTGAGCTAGACAGCCTTAAATTATATCAGGTACATCTAGATTGTGCTGTAATCATTTCTGTGACTGCAGGGTAGACATCTGTAGCCTCTGGAGAGCTACTGACAAGGCCTCAAGAAAAACCTGTCCAGTGCTTTTCTGAGGCAGATTATTGCAATGAGGGATTTTGCCAGAGAGAAAGCTGCAGGTGTGTAAACTGAAATGGTTCCTGGAAAAACCTCACATGCACACCTTATTTCCCTATCTGTATGGTGAACACTGACTAGTCCTGGCCTATTAGAAAGAGAGTTGGCAGCTTAGAGAGATTTACAGACATTATTCCTCTTGCCATGCACAAGGTAGGATGATATGGGATCAAAGGATCTTGCAGCCTATTCCACAGGAGGCACCACAGTCACAAAGGGAAATGGAAATACATCTGTTTCACACTTCTGCATTGATATTGTCATTTACAGCACAGTTGCAGTCATGAACTTCAGCTAAACACATAACAGAAGGATTAAATTGGCCAAAACACTGTCTGACGGAGGTTAAAATCTCCCTCTGTTCAAGACATAAACTAAAGATAAATGATGTAGAGATGTGGCCAAATTATCTTCAGAAGGATCAGATTTATTTACTGAACATGCAAGGTGGCTGGAAGTCAGCAGGAAGCATTTATTGATTGGCCATCGACAGCACTGTGTCACCCAAGTGCACCATATTATTGAATATTCTCACTTGGTCAATGTGCATCTCTAAGCTACTGTCTCCTACAAGTGAGCAGCACAATGGCTTTTGGAGAGAAGCAGGACTGGGGAATATAAAGACATAAAAAGTCTCCCTGACAAAGGGCCCAGGGCAGCCGTGTTCAATTCCTAAATTGAGAGAAGCAGAGATAATCCACTAATCCTGGACAGAGCAGCAGAGATCATGCCTGCCACCCAAGCACCAGGAAAGATTTCTGTACGAGAAAAGCATCACCTTTCCCTTTGACATCAGAGGTCAGGGGTGTTATTTCATGTCTGGGAGCAGTGCTTCTTCTCATTGTGATAATTCTTTTCCATTGCAGGATGAGTCTGCTGTTTTCTGAGAAGGATTTACTTTCAATTTCTCTCTGATTTTGAGGAATACAGGAATTAGAGGAAATGAAGCAGTTTGGTGCTCTAAAAGCCTGCTTTCAGCTTTTTTTGTTACCTTCTGAAGTAATTTTGCTACTTTGCATTTTAATGAGTATATTATGCCAAACTGATCTGTTCCTAAGGATGGGCAAAGCACACCCTTTAGCTAAAGGTGTGTTAAGTAACTGTGGTATGAACAGCAGCTAAAGCAGGTTCTAAGTCCAACAAAATCTTCAAATTCTCTGCTAGGTTTGCTATAATTAATGCAGAAGTCCCCTTTTCTGGTGGGCACTTCTCAATCTCACTTCTGTGCTCTAGTCCCACACAGGCTTAGTTACACAGTGATATTAAATGTTCCACTTGAAAATCAAAACTTTATATTCTGAGGCAATTTTCTGCACCTCTCAGGTGTCCTGAGTCATTACCTACCTGTAAAAGCTTACAGTAGGTGTATTCTATTTAATTAATTAGGACTTAAGCAAGACTGTCAGATGGGGCAGATTCACAGAAGCATAAAATATGGAATGGGGTTGGAAGGGACCCCCAAAGACAATTTAGTTTCAATGCTCTGTGTCATGGGCAGGGACACCTTCCACTATCCCAGGTTGCCCCAAGCCCTGTCCAACCTGGCCTTGGACACCTCCAGGGATGGGGCAGCGACAGCTTCCCTCTGACCAAAGAATTTCTTCATCATATCTAATTTAAATCCCTCCTTTTTTTTTTGTTTTAAAACCATTCTCCATTGTTCTGTCATATAAAAAGTTGATCTCCCTCCTCTTCACAAGCCCTGGTTAAGTGCTGGCAGGATGTGATGAGGTGTCCCCAGAGCCTTCTCTTCTCCTAGCATCCCTATCTCTCTCAGCCCATTTTCATAGCAGAGATGCTCCAGCCCTCTGATCAATATTGGAGCCCTCAAAGATGTAGAAATATTTTTTATTAGCAGTAAGAATTCTTTTTTTCTAGGAAAACAGCTTAGCTTTTTTTCCATTTTCTTAAAAAAAAAAAAAAGGTTATCCTTGCTTTCACCACCTGCAGATGGTCCTGGCAACTGACCAAGAGTCTGAGGGTTGCATTTAATTTGCATAAATCAGAGCTGATTACAATTACTTTCCTCATTAATACACTGAGTACTGATTAATAATCGGCAATACACAGAACGTACCGATGCATTTGCCAGGGACTGAATGCAGCTTGGTGCCAGACGTGTTTCTAAAAACAAAACTCCTGTTCCACAACGATCCTGCTCAACACACAAAGGACAACCAATCTACATCACAATGCAGGCTTTGTTCTGAAAGGAAGAGAAAGTCCTGAGAGTTTCCTCTGTTCTTACTGGTCATATCTTCATTTTAAACCCTGGTGAGAGGGTGCAGAGATGTGAGCTACTCTCATGGCCCCTGTCTCATTCCACACAGATGCTTCAAGCAAAACTCCACACCCCCTCACTGCTGCAGTTGTGAGTCCTGCTGATGTTTTGGGATTTTAGCTTTTATGTTCTTCATAGATTTGTAATCCTGCAATTCTTCAGTGTGTAACTCTGAACTCCACACACAGTGTGAGCTGCTGCTTGCCCATTTTGGTCAGACACAGCAAATCCCCTCCAGCCCTGGCAATCAAGGACACCTCACTGCCTCAGGCCCTGAGAGATGGAAACTAAAGTGAGTTGGGAAGAGCAAACTTGGGGTAAATGACTTCAATACCTGAAGCTGTAACTGGGAGATTAAACCCCAATCTGCAAATGGACCAAATTTACAAAACTGTGAAAACCAGTGACCTGCTGTCCATTTTTGGGTGCAGCCCCTGGGGGTCTTTGCCTGCCCTAAATGTACCTGAAGCCCTTCAATAAATAGAACTGCTTCTTATTTCCTTAATTTTATCTGGCCTCTGTTTTTAGGTAGCCCCAAAAAGGCATCACTGTCACCCACAAATTCTGCCCCAGCAGCTGAGTTGCATTCAACAAGAAAAACCCTGTCAAGAGGAGTGAACTGTTTTCTTCTTGCCTGTACAGAGAAGATGCAAGAAGCACATTGAACAGAGCACAGCTCTCATTTCATTATGACAATATACATCATCTAGCAGCATATTTATTGCTTACATAGATGTGAGTTTTTTACATGAAAAATTGATTTATCTATTGGATAATTAGTAAACGTCAATAATTGCAAAAACCTCTTAGCAATCAGTTGACATTTAATTAACATACAATAACTGTCTTATTAAATCTCCATTAAATACCTGTTAGAGTTAATTAAAACCCATGACTCCACGATTCCTGGGGAAACCACATTACAGTTAAACAATAAGCTGCCTGGAACAGAGTTGCTTGCTGACTTCTGTTGCAATCAGTTGCTCTAGTTTGAGGTAAGGACAACCCCACGTTTCAGATTCTAACACTTTGTGGTTGTGTAAAGACATGGTACGAAAAACATGAATGAAAAAACATTACATGCCTCTAGATTTTCAGCTGGACTCAGTGGCAAACCCTTTTTTTACTCAGACACGTGTGTGAAATTCATGCCCCAAACACGTCCCAAGCCAATAATGGCTCTTGTATTGCAACAGATCTTTAAAAACCATGGTGAACTTTTGTGTAGAGGGACAAATGAATAGCCCACCATGTTTTTGTGTATGTCATTCTATTAAGATTATTTGGAATTCTGGTCTAAATTTGTTCTCTTATCACCTGAGATCATTTTGCTGGCTTCTGCTAAGGTGAAGAAGCATCTTCTACATCAGATTGGATTAAAAAATTGGATTATACAGAAAACCTCCAAAACATTAGGTAAAATAAATTATGTTTGGGGTTTTCTTCTACTCAGCACTCTCAAAGATGTTAATGAAATAAAACACCCCAACCAACCAAAGAAAATCCTTGCCTTTTTTCTTCTTGAAGAGACAAAAACGCAGACATTTAGCACTGCTGTTTGATCTGCAGCACATGAACAGCTTCAAGCAAGTACAAGATCCTTTAAAATGGAAATGAAAAGTAGTATCAAGTATAATAGCACTCACATTTGTGCATGTTGCTGCCTAAAGTAAGTCAAAGTCAGAATAAAGCGAGTTCACAGAAAATATCACTCATAAGACTTTGGGAATCTACCTCCTTGTGGCTGACCTGGGCTTATAGTATTCAGAACTTCTCTTTTACATACAGGAATTTTCTGAACACCTAAGCATATGTATAAAAGTGAAATCAAATGATTGCCTCAGACTTGACAGAACTGCTGAACTAAGAACCGTGCACTGTCCTCTATTAAAGGGCATCACCTTGAGAAGATAAAGGTTTGTAAATGTTGCTCTAGAAGTTAGGATTCTTTGCTATTGTCTATTATATATAACTGCAGAAGTACAAATAATGATCTTCAAAGTGTTGCCTAATCACCTTATATGTGACCTTTACAAAACCCAGAATTCAGTACTCTGAATTATTAGAGTAGAAACATAAATTTATCCCTATCAAGGTACTAATGTATTAAAAAAGGGATCCTGTTTTAGAAAATAAAAAGAAACAGGCACTAAAAAGGAAAACAAACCTATAGTCAGGCAGATAATACTGGCTATACTCACAGTAATCCAGGGACAGATTCAGTTTGTAATGAGAGCACACTAAATGCATTTAGTTGAGTTAACTTCAGTCTGAGGTCCCTGAATAATTAACCTGCTTTGTTTCAATTCATTTAAATGTCCACATGCTACTGTTTATGAAATTGGAATATGTCCTACAAAATAAAGTCATGCTGCTTCCAGAGTTGTACAGAAACCAATATGAAAAACATTACTCGTTATGAATCTTATGATTCCAGTATTTTTCTCACAACAAAAATTAACATTGCCATTTAAAATAAATGTTGAGGGCAAGCATTTTATCCTAATGAGAAAAAATTAGAATTTGATATTGTTATATTGACATATCCACTTTATTTTCTATAAAAATCTCATATAAACCAGGTTAGATTATTAAATATGTATATTGAATAAGTAATTTAAAATTCATAAATTATTGCACAATATCAAATGGCTATTATGTAAAGATTTGAGTGCAGCTAATAATATTGTAAATCATGGTCACTGGTACTCTGCAACTGACAAAGTACTAGGCTTATGTAAACAAAAACTAAAGTAAAGAGTATATGTTTACAAATTCAAATTTTCCAGTTGTACCATGCAGGATATTGAACCTTTCTAGCATTCCACTTTGTGTTATTATCCTCTTATATTTTAAACCATGCCTTTTTAATTCTCCTGTTTTTCTTTGTGGCTGCAATGCAAACTTGTTTCCCTAACCCTTAAGAAATATTACTACTGCTGGAAATTAATCTGTCATTTTACAAATCTTTTTCAAAGGAAGAAATAAAAAGGTTGTCTCAGAGAAAGAAAATAACTTGGAAACAAAAATAGTATGCATTTTGCTCCCACTGGGACAAACCAAGTAATATTTACTCTGACATGATAAAAGATCAGAAAGTGTTAGAACTAATAGCTTTGTAAATAGGAAATTCAGAAGAGAGGAAACCTGGCAGAATCACAAGAAAATTGTATCCATTTTCAGCTGCCAATTTTTATGAAACATCCTGATTTTTTAACTCTGTATTTATAGAACTGTGTATGATGATAGCAGCACCTCTGCCATCAGTATCATCATGTTTTTTACATTATTGCCAAGATTTCTCCTGAAGGATTATCAACAGTTTCCTGCACAGAAACAAACAAGGCAGATTATGCAAAGGTCATTTTCAATGACAGCTGCATTTGGGAGAGTAGAGTAAAAGCAAACCCAGCATTAGAAGGAGCCTGCCCTCCAAAGAGAACACACAAGTGTCTCTCTGAAGCACTCCAGACCCCACCTTGGACAGAGAAATCTAAATGCCCGTTTCACAGTATTCCTTTCTCTCCAGCAGTGGATAAAGGGCAGGATAAAAATACAGCAGAGACCAGATTCTCCAGATAGATCAGGATGTGTGAGAATCAGACACGTGCCTGGTGAATGTACCTCCCACACAACTAAGCAAGCTGGTTTGTTACACCAGAGAAATTTGTGTTTCCAACTTCAGAGTATGACACAGCAGGAAAAAGAGCCTAAAGCCCATCTGAGGTGTGAGGATCAGGAAGGTCAAGGGAAGAATGCACTTTAAACAACTGCAGGTACTCCATGAGAAGCGAAAAGTCCTTCTGAAATTCTGCCTAGTTTATTTGAAGATAAACTCACAGCACCAAATTTCTATGTTTTCTCCTAAAAGCATCTCTCAGGTGATTATTCTCCATGAAGCACACTTTTGTGTTGTTAACTCCTATTATTTCTGACAATTGCTCTGATGCTGCACATGCCTTAGCCCAGCCTCCAAACTGAAAACTCACAGTGGTGTGAATGTGCCCCCTTCTATGTGGCCAGCTCTTGCTGGCACAGAGTATTCAATTTTGCCCTAGTTATTATTTAAGAAATGCAAGTTGATTAGAGTCTGAGCTTCTGTCTTTCCTCCAATGCTACATGATTAATAAACACATGCTCAGAACCAAAGCTAAAAAATATGCAGTTGTGTAAAACCTTACAATGCAGTTTTGTATTCATCCTAGATGGACACCAGGTCTTCTTACAGCACTTAGAATATAATTAGAATTCAACACTGAAGAAAAAAAAATCCCAGAATAAAACATGCAAAGATTACAATCTAAATACAATATTGTTAGTTGAAAGAAATGAATGTAGAGTATTGAATGTTCAAAATTGTGTTGAATTAGATAAGCAAATCCCATGTAGACTTTGTTAATGATTCATAATCAGCTAATAAGCTCATCTCTAGTAGAATAATGATCCATGGACCTGTTAGCTCATTTATCACTATGTTTTACAACACCGGCAAAGAAACTAATTAAATCCCAGCATCATTACACAGAATTCCTTTTAATAGAGATACAATGATGCACTAGAGGCTACAGATTAAACTGCAAATTGTACCCAGAGATTCTGGACAGCAAGTTTTAATTAACACCTTAGCAAGAAGCTACCCACTTAAATAATAACTAACTAGGAAACATCTGCACACTCAAAAAGATTGGAGGAAGGAGAGAGTAATGAAAGGAGCACGATTTGGAGTATGGAAAATATAGGGTTTTTTCCATCCACAGCAAAAAGCTGTTGCTGTTCACCAACTGCATTCATTATCCAACACAAATGAGAAGGCAGAACTCTGGCTCCAGATCAGTGTAGAAGATACTGGCAGAGGCATGCACACCAGGTTACAAAGAAAACCAAAATTCTGTGCAGCACTACTGCAGCTGGAGCATCTCCCAGAATACAGTAAGGATTCACAAAGCACAAATGAATCCTTAGCAGAAAGAGTAAAGAAGTTTTTGTGTCATTTTGTTCATTTGTGGGAGAGCAGACAGGTGTGTAACTGCCCAGATGAACAGCTTTCTGCTGGGCAGGAACTTAAATAACAGCACAGATTGAAAAAAGACTGAAAGACTGAATAGTCCAACACTGGTATTCAAAGGAAAGATGATTCTAGAAGTGGGAAAACAACAGAAAGACGACATTAATTTAACGTTTTGCCTTAACATCCCAACCCAGTGTAAGAAGTACACAAATCCTGCAGTGGATCTGAGCCAAGGAACAGTGTTTGCAAGTATCTTTCAAATGAACATATAAAGGAATATGCAGCCTCCAAAATGGTGAGTTGTTGCTATGACTATTGAGAAAGTAATCAAAAAGGCAAGTCTCTTTAGCAACATACTTCAGGCTTTGTTGGTTTAACCTCTTTTTTTTCTGGTATTTTTCTGATATCAGTGATCAGATATTTTTATTATCTAAAAAATTAAAAGTTTCTCAGCGTATCTGTTTCTTTCCACAGATGAATTACTGCAAAAGGCAGAGCAAATAGGATAAACCTGAGTTTGAGCTGGATCTGTTTTAAGTTAGTGTTCAAAGACTTTTGCAAGAATTTACTACTTTAGAGTGTAGCATTCAAAGAAATTGTCTGTCAGAGCAACTCCAGCAGAATCACCAACATCTTGTTGATTTTTCTGAGTTTTTTATTGTCTGATGAAACGTAACTAAAGATTCCCATAGTGACAATTAAAGACTTGAAAGAACTGGTGTTCACATTATTAGGTGGTAAAATGCAGCAATGCTGTAAATACCCATTAGCTATTGCAGTTCTCATTAAGCCCCAAAACCAACTCATTAGTGTCCTTAGACATGACAGACAAGTACAGCAAACAAGATAAATATATCAATCTATTCATTGTGGGCAAAATCAGGGCTTCCATCATCACGTTCACACAGTGACAATCAGTTAAATGCTTCTTTTGCAAGAAATAAGTGTAAGAGCATCTAGCTGGAGTGTAGAATGATGCATGGTGAAATAAACAAGATATCAGACACTTCAGTTCCACCTTAAGGTAGGTTCATGTGAAGGCATGAACTGGCTTCTTTCTGGACTACTTTCTGAAAAGAAAGTAGTACTTTTATTGCAATCATTAAGAACAACTGGAGGTTGGGGAATGAATGGAATTGCACATAAAATCCAGTGGGGCATAACACAAGAGGTTTTGCTGTAGATAAAAATAAAAATCCTGCAAATGAAGGGCTGGTAGCACCACAGATGTGATGACTCCAAAATAATTTAGAGACCATAGCCACACCAGGCTAAATGATTGTTCTAGAGATTTGAGACAGAGGTGATTATGGCCTCTAAAACTACTCTACCTTGCCAGTTTAGGAAAAATTTGGCAATTCCACAGGTCTGTAGCACTCTCTATAAGGATCAAGACTCTGATCTTCACAGACCTGGTGCATCAGGCTGGTATCACTGACAGCACAAACAAGACTTTTCCCCCTGGTTCCCATGATTGCAAGAAATCCACATGATGGGTGTTCCTGTGTACATCTGTGTTTAAATGGGAAAGCACAAATTGGATTTTTGCCATTCTTTCCACAGTGGGATCTATTTTAAATGCACACTGTGGTTTAGAACACAATCTAAAAACACCACCCACATTTCAGAATGGTCTTCTTTAACTGGATGATCACAATTTCTACACCTTGTCCACCACCAGAGTCCCTTGCAGCAGCAAGGGTTCTAGCAGCACCAGCTTATCACAGGATGAAAGGGAAGTCCTGAATCAAAAGCAAACATGCAGCCATTCCAAATCACTTTAACACTATGTACTCCAGCATTAGTAGGAAAAAAAAAAATTGTTCAAGCAATACTGTGACCTTACTGCCCCCTATTCTGAAGCTTAGAAAATTGCAACATTCCCTTAACCATACATTTGGCAGGTTGAATGAATGGTTCAGCAGGGACAGGAAAGACTGCCCTGAAAAGGAAACAGCAGTGAAGATGTGGTTTTTCTGAGTTCCCTAAAAACTGTCATTCCTGCATGTTATCTGTGTTTCCTGGTGTAAAGGATGTTTACTTTATGCAGAAAGTACTCTGGGGAATGAGTTCATTTTTATCCTGAGCTAGTCTTTGTAACTCCTTGGGAAAAAGGGTTAGCAACATCCAAACACAACCAAGATGCACAGAGTACATCACCCAAACACTTTCTCTCTTACTGGGGTATTTTTCTCTTCTTAATGCATGGAGAATATATTACATAGTCATTCATGCACTAAAGACCTCAGAAAAAGATCAAGACTTCTACATTTCCCCATATTTTTTTCCCTCTTCCCTGTCCTCCCCGAGTAAATACCTCCTAGCACACCAGCAGCATCTATCATTTCTTTTTTCTTCAACACTGTGGGCCCCTTATCATCAGTTCACGTGGCCAAAAAGTAACAGCTTAGTACCTGCTGCAGCAGAGGCAACATCTGAGAAATTTAACTGAGAATATACAGGACTATTTCTCTTAAAATATTTCTTCTATTTTTCTATGAAATTTAAATGTTTCTACTATTTCTTCCGAGTGCTCTACACTTTTAGAGAATTGAGGGTGCCCAGCTATTCATACAGCAAGAATGGGATTCAAGATCCCAAGGTCCATCCTGTGTAATAGAATTGGATATTCACACACACTCATCCACATGTTGGATAGATTTCTATCTATTTCAATTTCCCAGACAGCTTACTGGACTCCATCTGGAAACTGATTAGTTTATTCTACTTGTTATTAGAGGAAACAATAACCCCCAATTTGGTTATTGCTTATTCTTTATGTTCAAACTCAAATTCAATTGTTATGAACACAGTGTTACCAGAGGAGAAGTATGCTTTATTGAAAATATCCTCTCAAGTGGAAAAAAAGAACCATCAACAAACCAAACAACCCTTTCCCCACAAAAAGAATTCGAGTCTTGTATCCACCTCTTTTATAACACAATCCTCAGAAATAAGTGAACAGTCCCAAAACACACACTGGAGTTTGCTCAGGACTGTTCAGACCCAGGCTGGGTGAGTACCAGGACCAGGAAAACACCTGTAAGAGTCAACAGGTGCATTTAATACTGGGATTAATCAGAATAACATCAGTACTATGGGGTTTTTTCTTAGTAAGTGTATTTCCTTTGAGGTACTTCACACTTCATTATGGCAGTTCTTCAACCCTGGGTTCCTTTAGTCCCATTCAAACTGCACCAAGTGTGAAATAGCGCCAGTATTGTTGATTCTACAGCCAGAAAACTGACACAGAAGCTTTACTGATTTTCACAAATCATGGCAGCAACAACTGATTTATACTCACACCTAATTGCTTTTCATTTTTAAAATTAAAAAATTTTAACTTTGGAATAAAATGCCTCTTTTTTTTCACAAAATCTAACCTAATTTTTAATAGATACATCAGTTCTTACACTCCATTCTTCCATCAAAAAAAAAAAGAGTCTTAAATTTTAAGTACAACTCAATCGTAATGCACAAGGCTAATTCTCAATTAAGTGAATTAATGCCAAGGTGACTAGAATGCTTATAGGAATGCATGATTTGCGGGGGTGAACAATGACATTACTTTCCTTTTAGAAGTTTTCTTTGTTTTCTGTTTCAGTTATTTCTCATAAAGCAAATATCCCTCCCCTTTTCTGCTCCAGGCTCACATATTTTCCCTACATTTCTTACACACAAAAATTTCTATGACAGTTATTCCACGAGGAAGAACTTCCCAAATAAAGTAAAGAACAAACAAATTACTTTTCTCATATCAAAACATATTAGGCAGACCTCACAGTCTCTTTTTGTTGGATTTTGAAGGGGATTTTGGAGGAACAACGAAGCTTAGTTTTTGAGCAAAGGTAATTTTGAGAGGTGGAATCACAGCTTATGAAACTCTCCAGAGAATTTTCCTGATGCAAAGCTAAGAAGACTTTGTGATAATTTCTTAGGAGCTGGCCTCATTCCAAGTTGGATTTTAAACACAGATTATAAGGCAAACACCATCCCCCCCAAGTATTAAGAAAGAAGAAAATAACAGAATGGGGGCTGCAGAAATGGTGTCTATTGTGGGACAAAAACCTGTCAATCAAGCAAGTTGACAGGCATCAGAGATTGACAGACAGGCCCTCTCTCTTGACTTCAGTTATCTAGGGGAATGGGAAAAGTGTCTGCAAGAACAAGTTAAATTGCCAAAGTCATTACCAGTCACCAATTACCAAAGAAAAGATAACAAGGTGTATTTTAGAAAAATCGATGCAACAACATGCATTTCAATAGAGTGAGTTTTTCAGAACTTTAGAAAACAAAATGAACTATTTAGGGAATACATGATGGTTTTTTCATAGAATACCAAGCACTTTACTGTGCCTGCAAGGTTTGGAGATTCATCACTATTCTCCCTATATTTTGTATGAAGTCCAAAGGTCAACCAACAAATATGTCCCTTTGTCTCTTCTTAGTCTTAACCCACAGAAAGAAAGTAATCTTTCTATCCTAATGATTAATTCTAGTTTCTTTGCTTGGAAAAGCTCGAGTCCAAACTGCATTTTGGCTCCCAAGTGCATTTATTCTAATTACAAGAGAAAATTCTATTATGTGTTAATAAATTACTGAGAAAGCACCAAAGGATCTTGATATTTTCTGCCAGATTTGATTTTTTCATTCACCCAGGCTGAAAAGGCCCCTTATGAATTGTGTTGGACCCCCAGTTGACGACCTTGAGGTGCCCAGATCCTTACGGCACGTGGCTCTGACCAGAGGGAAAGCCATCTCTGACACCCAGTAATAAAGTTGAACAAATGCCAAAATCAACATCCACTCATCACACCAAAGAAATATCAATCCTGAAAATGCTTTCTACTGACATTTTTTCTTCATTTTCATTAGACCTTTATTTTTAATGAGTCTTAGGTGCAATATAGACTAATTTCCACCTGCATGTCTGCACAGTGCCTCTGGAGGCAAATTTGCCCACAGGGAACACTCTAAGGCAGCCACACTTCAGTTTAGAACATTCAGTAGTTCCCAGCTTCGAGGGGACCCATATTTAGCAGCACATTTCAGACTTGGAGCACAGCCTTTGCCAACACTTGAGACTCATTTGGATCATTTGGAGGATCTTCATTTACACTCTTGATCCCCTCCATACCCAGGCAGGCTGACATCTGACTTCTGTACCTCTGCCTTCCTGCAGAACCCTCACACCAGATAATATGATCGAACCAAAACCATTTCCATACAATTATAAAACATAACAGACCACGGCAAAAAAATGTAAAACCTCCAAAGCAGCTCAAAGCTAATTAATTTCTAGTACTAGTGAAAGAACCACCACTTAACGTGCCTTTTCTTATTTAAATTACCATTACCTGGGTTTTTTTTGTTGTTTTCTTTTTTTACTCTTGGGAACTCCTGTTGCAATACTAGTTAAATTCTGTATGACTGCAGAATTTATTAAGATGAAGCAATTACCATTACAAAAACAATCCCAGGTTACAATTTATGGCAAAAAGGAAAGAGTTATGATGTTCTGTTAAATCATTCAGTGATGCATTACATATTTAGTTAAACCTTCTAGTTGTGAAAATTTAGGGCTAACTGGTGCCATTGCATTAAGTAATTAATTATTTTACTTCATTTATGGATATTTCATCTATATATTGTTAAGCAAAAATACACCTTAATAAACAGCAGATGTACAAGCCCTGTAGCAACCACAAAATCAATACAAATTACCAACAGGAGAAAGCACAATTCCATAAAACTTTGATTTCCACTCACAGCAATGGCAGAGTTAAACCTGTGATCAAAACCAGCTTCTGACTGAGAATTCTAACACTGTCCAGCAAGAGTTGATTTTGCTGGCAGAGAACGATTGTCAGTGTGGCCTCAACTAGAGGCCACGTTTCCTTGGTGTTTTGTACCAAAAAATTCATTCCAAGAATTCAACAAAAATTATAAAAGGTGAGAAAGTCTGTCTAAAAGTTGTGATTGAAGCTGTCTGAACTGCAGCATTGCCTGATCTGGAAGATCCATGCTACACAGAAAAACCTACATGAAGTAGCTCATATCACTAATATCTGCCTAATTACGGTACAGAATTTTATACTGCCTTTATTTAGACATACAGAATTCTGCATTTTTCAAGACCATCTCCTCTGCCACCTGCTTTTCAAATCTGTGGTGAAGGACAATACCCATCATCTCTATGAAAGATTTAGATATTGAGAAACCAATTTCATAACATTTTTAAGTTTAAATTGATTACATTCTACTGGCTGGTTTTGACTTTCCCCATGGTTCAGGCTCACATTTCAAAGCTACCTGATCTCTCTGTAGGATGTCTCTGTGAATATTTATTAACAAGACTGCAGGAATTACCCTCTATATTAATCATCTTCTGTCAAAAAAATGAAGGCCAGCAAGCAACCCACTCCAACTGTGGAGCAGTCAATAGATTTGCTTTTCTTAATTAATTTAGGAATTTCTCAGTCAACTTCCCCCAGCAGTAATTAATAAGAAGCTTGTCCACTGTTCTTCAATACAAAAATCACAAAAAGAGAGCCTGTAAGATAGGGACTCTAGACCAGAGTACAATGTGTCCATCTCTCATGTGCTGAGACAACTAACTTTGGTTAAAATTAATAATATTTCATAATTGCTATCAATGTACAACTAATTTTAGGAAATGCAATTAAAACAAGAATTTTACCTGTGAATTTCTGCTATTTTTTCTATTGCAATATAGACCCAGTCTGGACCATGATAAATACTCTGTGTCCTGCAAATCCAGATGGAAAGGGAGATAAAGGAAGAGAATCCAAACAAATAAAACCCTTAAACCCCTCAACTAACAAAAGATAACCAATAGATTCACTCCCCAAGATGAGTCTTGCAGGGCAGAAGAAGTTAATGTTGGAATTTCAGATTTAATCCATTCCTAAGCAGGAAGAGCAATCACTTTGGCCTTAACCTCAGCTTTGAAAACACTGTTCTGCATACATGCTGTTTCAACATTTCTGGGTTGCAATTCAGCATCAAATAATCAATATTCAAGCCTGTTCCCCTTGCAGCCTCCCTGACACACCAGACTGAATTCCACCTTCTACAAGAGCGCTGACACCATTTGAAATTGAAGAACAAATTTTGCATATCTCCATGTCTCAAAGAACATTTTTATGCAATGCAGATGATATGTTATGAATTTTTGCAAGTTCTTGGTATATGCATACCAGCTTCCATTTTTTCAGCTGCTGTCACTACTTCCTGTGTTTCCCAAGCAGGAATGCAGTCCTGTAAATGCTACACATACAAAAAAAATTCAGAATCTGGTAGAATTCACCATGTCAAGAAACATTGGCATGGTTAAAGAAACAGTCTCTGTATCATAGTTTTAGCAGAATTTTTGAGAAGATTTTTTGCACTTTTGGTGCATCAGAGATGCCCCAATCAGAAATCCAAATATTTTCTTCTTTTTTAAAACTGATTTCTGGTACAATGATAAATATACCAACTTTTTATAGCTGGCATGTACTGGAGGCAATCTGCAAATATAATTCCATGAAAAGGTATTTTATCTTCATTCAGATAAGCTCTCTGTTATCTAGAACATTGCTATAATGCCTAAACCTTGACTGGGAGTTCATTAGCAAAATTTCTGCATAACAAACATATTTCAAAATATATTTGGGCAGGTGTAAAATAGATGGGATTTATCATCGCTGTTTTTTCAATAAAAATTTCTCCAACATACTCAGAAAATGAACCCTAAGAGTAAGATTTATTCTATTTTACTGCAAAACCCTACTTCAAAATTTTCAGGACTTTCACATCCTCATTTTGGGACAATAGTGCATTTCCCAAATAATAGAAATTACAAACTGAATGTCCCAATTAAACATGGCAAAAATCAAGCTTTACAGGGAGAATCTAGTGAAAGAGAGGTGCAGTGGCAATTAGATTTTCTGTGTTCATTGAGCACATAAAGAGCTTAGGAGAAAAAAAAAAATCAACAAGACAAGGGTCTCCTGTAGCTTCCTCCAGAGAGGTACCCAATCTGCATTTTCTCCCATTTTTTTCTGGTAGCATTGGAAGTATCTGTGACAGTTTCCTGAACTGTGTGACAAAATTAATCAGATTCTTTCTAGAGTAAAACAAAATCTGGAGCACCCAGGTACCTTTTGAGCATTTCTGCAGCTAAACCTGCACAAGATGTCCCAGTCTGGGTTGACTCTGGCCCCCACTCAGCCAACTGAAGGCTCCTCACAGCCTTGATAAACACCACAGGTCTCTGACCAGCTATTGACAACCATCCTCAGCCTTCTTCTGGAGGACAAACACAGCTCAAGTCAGGATGTGTTGACAATTACCAGTTTTTCTCACCACAAACAAAACTCTGACGACATCAGTGACTAGGTACTGCGGTGTCTGTAGAGTGCTCAATTTTGTACTCACCATTTTCTAAAAATCACAAGAATTCCCATGGTCATTGCAGCTGAGTGGAGAACCACTCTAACTCTTTGCACAGTGGTGCTTAACACCAGGTTTCTGACTCCTCTACCCTTTCTCACTGCAGGAGTTCCTGTGTGTGTGGTGCTGCCCCATGGCTCCCCTCAGCAGTACAGAAATAGTTAAGGTCACAACAGAGTGCTGCTATGTAAAGGAGAAATTTCCCTGTCCTTGCCTAAGTGAATGTCTGGGATTAAACTGACAGCCCACCTTAGTGATGGTGGAATAATTGGTTGTTCAGCTCTGTCCTTGTCAAGCTCTGACAGTTCTGCAGATGTCCTGCTCGGCTCTCCAAAGGTTAGCCTCAGCTGAGGCTGGTGTTCATTAATCATTCCTTCCTGACAGGACTCAGAGCAGCCCACATCTGCCACTCTGTCCCCCTCAATCCCTGATGCACCCAGCTTGTGTGTAATCACTGATGGTTTTCTTAACAGGATACCTGATAAGGGAATATGCATTTAACTCTGAGACTCGTGGTGTTGCCTCCTTTCTTGGTAATTCTTTCAGCAAGGGACAAGGAATATGAATTTGGTGTCTTTGTTCAAGGCAGGCTTGTACAAAATGGGTGAAATGTGGACTGGGTGGGTGTACAGGAAGTACAAACTATTACATTCTTTTTATAGTGTCTCTAATGCCTTCACATAACAACAACTCTCAGTCTAGGACCACAATCACACTGACGATGGAAGGACTTGGTACTCACTAACCTTGCACAGGCACCTACAGCTCCTGAGGGGGAAGAAGTGGAGAAAAAACCCCGCCATGAACAGCTGGAGAAAGAAAAGCCTCAATGCACTCTTTTCTTGTAATTTTTTTCCAGCTACTGCATTTCTTTAGACCACAACATTTGCTTCACTGTCTCTTTGTGGAGACAGTGACCAAAAATTTCTATCACCAGCTCTGCTTTAACCCAGAAGAACTGGATAATTTTCAGAAATTCACATTTCTTTGGAGTATTCTTTGGAGGACTAATTTCTTTGGAGTATTCTGACTCGTTTTACCAGAACCTGTAAGTGTCACTCATGAGGAGCATGCACCTCAGAAAAATGAGAGAACTACTAAGATAATTTCCACCAATTTCAAGTATACACCAGAATTTCAAGTGTGCCCCAGAATAAACTGTACATCTTGCAGTTAGACAAAACCACAAATATATTACTGGTGACTCTTGAGTAAATTGGAATAACCATCAGCACCCAGACTGCCAGTGTATTATAGTTGCCAAGGCTGTGTAAGAAATGAAGTAATTGCCCACTTCAAAATCTTATTACAAGATTGCCCACTGACTCTCCTTAGCCTGCTAGTGCTCATATGTGAGCATTGCAGGAATGATCATTTCAAATAATTGATTACCTGTCTAGTCTACAAAGTTTAAAAAGGAACAAACAAGGACATTAAGTGATTAGCATTCTTCCATTTAATTTGCAAATCCTGTCTTCACAGCTAAAAAGCCAAATGCCTCAGGCTACATCTCAGGCACACAGATCCCAACAAGCTTGACAGTAGAAAGAAGGGGCTACAGAGGCACATAACTGACGTGCTGGATTAAAGCAATCAACACATTGACCATTAATCACAGCTGAAGGCTTCACAGTGCACTCAGAGAATGGCAGTGGGCCTGTTCTAGAAGGTTCCAGCAGTGATGCTGAATTTCAAACTGCCAAGCCAACCCACCGATGAGATCTGGTCAACACAAGCAGTTGTAGCTGTGTTCTCAATGGCAGATACAGAAATTAAGGAACATTATCACTTGTTTTGAAAACTAGCCTTGTCCTTGTCTTTCTGCTTCCTGTATTTATCCTCCCTCACCTCACCACACACTTCACTTACCAGTAAAATGGTCTCACAACACTGACATACCTGAAGAAATCTTTTAAATTCTTCAACTACAGACAAGTAGATATATGTGTACAATGACCTTTTTTATTGTGCTCCCTCTGCTGGCTCTCAAAAAATCACTGGTGGAAAAAAAACCTGATTCCACAACTTCACTGATACCT
This sequence comes from Argya squamiceps, assembly GCA_037834095.1. NCBI lineage: Eukaryota > Metazoa > Chordata > Aves > Passeriformes > Leiothrichidae > Argya > Argya squamiceps. The sequence goes on along the minus strand of JBBMKD010000079.1, from coordinate 2,874,193 downwards.
GTGTTTACCAATACACAAAAGCTGGACATTGAAAATGTCCCAATGTTTTGGTTTAAAGATCCAAAAATTCAGAAAAAGAGACTCCTGTGTTTTTCCAAAGAAAAAGAAGGACAATACCAAGAGCAAAGTGTTACCTAAAGCTCGGGAAAACTACAAACAATTGGGGAAATCACACTCTCTTACATAGCAGCAGAAAGTTGCTTCACAAAGGGCAAAGAATTAAGACAGCCCAGCCTGCAGGAAAGACTCCTGTGGCATTTGGGATCTCTGCATAGGTGGAGTTGTATGGAAAAAGACTCCAGAAGGTGTTAAGTGAAGAAAAGGGAAAAACAAATATTTGTCTGATATGGTATTAAACATTAAGTGTATGGCCTGAGGAAAGGCAGCATTATGAAAAAGTACAGTGGCACTTCCAGCAATACAATTAAAATCATTGTGATGCAAGTAAAATATAAAATATTCTCTCATGTTCCATATCTACATTTTGCCCTTTACCCAGTCTTTCTATCCTCTGAAAATATGTGCAGGTCTGTAAAAATAAAAGATAACACACTAGTATGACAGTTTTTCATGCAGTGACAACAGCTGCTTTTCTCCATACACTGGCAAGACCTGGCATGTTTAGGCATATACCATGCTGTCACAAAATAAATAACATCTGACCAAAGACTCATTTGAATGTAAAGTGTCTTATCAGGATCATGAGAATGAGCAAACTTGCTGTACTTAAAAAGCTGTTTCTTTGCTAGTAAATATAATTAAAATTTTAAAGTCCATTTCGAGAAATCAGACATCAGGAATATAAAAACCTGAGTACTTCTTTGTGGGGATGTCGGGTTTTTCCTCCTTTAGTAAAAATGCCAGTTTCACAGTGCCCTCCCCTTTCTTTCACTTTCATTTAGATATATAGAAAGGCACCAGAGCCTTCATGAAGGGCTGTGACATTTTTTGGTGATCATATACACCACCCTCAAGTGCCCCAAAGCACCAGCTGAGAGAATCCAAATCCCATCTGTCCAGCTGAACTGCAGCACATGAACCCAGTTTCTCAAAACACTCAAACTATAGAGCGACAAGCATCATGTGCATTTTGTGTTGAAAGTAATCCAGTATTAACTAGATTTTATACTGTATTTTATTATCACCTCAGCTCCCCCATATAGGGGAATTCAAGGACAGCAGCCTGATCTATTTTGGACCATTTCAGAGCACTGGGATGGACAGCAGCTGTCTCTTCCCACCCATATTAAACTTGGATTTTATGTTTTATTTAAAGTTTAGCCTGGGCTGGGATACTGAGGTTGTGAATTTTTGGGACACTACCCAGCCCAGAGTAATGGGATTGTTCTTTTCTCTTTTTTTTAATTGCAATTCATTGCAGATAGGGCGACTAAAAGTCAAGAGGATTTCCAATTTCTTACCCATATGCATTGCTAAAAACTGCAAATCTGCTTCTTGTGTTGAATGACAGATTTTTTTTCTTTCCAGACAAGTCCTCTGTTTTGCAAGTTTTTTATAGCTTCTAATATGAGACCTGGTCACTGATTGTCTATGAAAATAAACCTGATCTGACATTCAAAGAGGGATTAGACATAATCCAAATTACAATTTTTTGGATGGCTATCTAACATCTTGCCTATGTAAAAATGTCATATGTTAAATGGCTTGGAAACCATGACAACACCAGCTCTCCAGAGCTCACACAAGCTCAATCAAGCCATAATCAAGGATTTCCTTACATGATTGTCTATTATCTCCTCCTCAGTCAGAGATGCACATTAAAGGAGTGAAAAGATCAGAGTGGAATCACCAGCATTAATTACATGCTAGACTAGACCTGTCTTCCTGGAAGTGCTGTCAGAAAGAATTTGGAGTACCTGTAGGACATTCAGAGTAGTTCTCTGTTGATTCTGCACAAATGGTAAAACCAAAATAAAAAAAAAGATCAGCACAAGTCAGGGTTACTGAAAAGATACTAAGTTTTTCATATTTGATAAGAGAGAAAGTCTATTCAACTCTGTAAACACAGGTGTGTTCCATAATGCCTGTTATGTCCTTCTAATGATGAGAGGGAGCAATTATAGCAAAAGTGAAATGTGCTTACGACAAAGAACATGTTAGACTAGGTCATTCCTGAGTGTATTTATTAGAATAAAGGCTTGTGAAAAGAAGCGCAGTCATTTAAGCCTGTACTAAAGAGAAGTAATTTTATTTTCTTTATAAGGCTCTTAAAAAAGGTACAACCTTCTTTAGACTTATTCCTTCGGTCCTGAAACAACTCAAGTCAAGAAAGAGTTCTATAAATACCTGCTTTTTCCTATGTCCAAAGAGAAAAATAAAAATAAAAAATCCCACACCAAAAATACACACAAAATACCCAAACACCATACCATGTGATTTATGCAGCCAAAGAAAGTCACACAAGAACAAATAAATAAATATTAACAACAAACAAATGCAAAGAGCATGTGAACAGCTCATGGATTTTTCATGAGGTGAAAAAGAAATTTGTCAGATTGCTCTGAAATATTCACTGTAATTATGGCTACTGGCAGGCAGTGAAATGTTCGAGTTTCTTGGAATTTTGAGTTTTAAGCTTTTTAGTGAATAACTCAGAATAAACATTACCCCAAATTATATTATTTTTGTAAATAAATTCTTCTTATAAAATAAGGTGCAAGGACTAAAGTACACACAAAACTGGGAAAACCTCTGGAAGGACTAAAAAAATACACAAAACCAGGAAAAATTCTGGAAGCAGAAACAAATTCCCACACGAATCTGATGCCTTCAGTTAAACTTCCAGGATATCAGATGTAAAACAGATTGTGAAAACAAAGTGTATGTTTTCTTCTTTTCCTTTTATATTTTATCTTATATAAAATTTATATATTTATATAATTATATATATTCCTTATATATTTTATAAGAATAATATATTTCTTGCACCTTAAGCTTTTCCCATACCAAAAAACTTGTTTCTTATCTACCTACCCAAAACAAGTAAGAAGTTTTTTTTCCTGCTAGAATTTCCTCTCTGCGGGTACACCGATGAGATCAGGCATTTGAGGAGGAACAGAAGCTAATTGTTCTTTCACATTCCTGCGCCGTTTAAATCCCCTGAGGGTGACCAGGGGAACAAGGAGACTTGTGCCCCCAGACCCCACAGAGAGGCTGAAGGCACCGTGTGCTCCCCTGCTCCTCTGCAAGGTATTGCACAGCAAAAACAATAACACAGAGAACAGAACAGCAAAGAGAAAAAAAGCACAGGTTTCATACGTAAAGCTGGAAAAGAAAAAGCCTCCTAAACTATTTGCAGTTTGTGACAAACAAAGTGGACAGTGTGTCATAACTGAAAATAAAGTTTCTTGCTTCTCAGACAGATCATTGGTGACCAGGGCAACATTGTGCATACCAATGTGGGAAAGAAATGGTTGCTAATATAAAAAATAACCTGCCTGCCATGAGTATTGATTTAATGTGTCAAAAATCAGCTTTGTGGGTGCAGATTTAACACTCTACCTAATGGAAAAGGCAAATTTCAGAGTTGTTTGGCAGGATCATGAGGACATACCTGCAGAGTAGTTTTTAAAAAAGAAAGAGTAGGCACTGACACTCAGTGATGCTTTTCTGAGAGTAGTAATTGGGTTACAGCTGGGCTTCTCAAAATATATTCATCCGTAAGTGAAAAGTTGAGAGGAAAAAAATATATCTGGAAACCTGATTAAATATTTTCATAATTACAAAACATATATCAAGAAATAGATCTGCTGCTCCTCTGGGAACATACTGGTAATCCCTGCTACATTTCTCCCATTTTTAAACAAAAACCTGAACTTTTGCCATATTCGATGATAATGTAACCAAGAGAGCTATTACTACAAAAATCTGTTACAAAAACTGAACTAAAATAAAGCGATAAAATGATCACCTTGGGTGAAAACCCCTGACTGACACGCTGAGGATTTTATAACCATTAACTGGAGAAATTTCAAAGCTTTACACAGATAAAGCACTACATTAATTTAGAGGGTTGCATTTCTCACATTGATCGGGCTCGTGAAAACGCCCCCAAAGAAACTTCTCAATGCCTGCATCAAGCTGATGATCAGGCAGTTCATTGTACAACTTGTCAGGTTTTAAATGGCGCTGCCAGGGCTTTAAACTGACAGGAATCAACCCAAGTCAGAAGCTGCATTCATAAATTGAGTAAAAAGAAGCAATTTCAGGCAGCACTCGGTCTCTCAGAGTGGAGTGACACAGTGCAGAACTGCATCACAGAATTGTTCTTTATCCTGGCAAGAACTCTCAGGGCATTTTCAGAATGAAATAGGACTGAATGTGAGAAGGAAACCTGATGGTACTGTTACATAAGCAAACTTACAATGGTTTAAATAAATAATCACAGATTCTATACACTGTGAACTGTGCCTGAAAGTGGAGCATGTGTTGGCTACTGAGCATTAACCTGCTGTCACCGATTTCAATTCTTATCACAATTTCATGCTGATAATGCCACAGAAAACATTTTCCTACAGAATATCAACTGAATAACAACTTTTACTTAGAGCATGGTCTGCCAAACTTACAGCACAGGTGTTCTCACAGCAGCAGGCTGCATAGGAGCTGCAAGATTACAGCTGCTGCATGCTTTCCCCAACACAGAAATTTGTGGGTTTGATGTTTGGTTTTAACTAATTATCAGGTGAAAAATTCACCTCAGTGCTCCGGAGTTCAGTTTTCCAAAAGTGAAGCCTATGACAAGAAATATGTCCCTAATGGAAGCAAAGTGAAGGAAAAATACAGAGAAAAATATCATTTGGTCCCCATTAAGTTCCATTTGAATGGCCCTACAAATGAAGAAAGATCAGGGATTCATAAAAGGGGGTGCTGTAACTTTCAGGGATGCATCCTTTTAAGTTTAAGCCCATACTTGGCCCCAACCAACATCACCTCTTCTTGTCATCCAGGCTCCTACAATCTCCCCCCACACCAATGAGTGCCACATCTGGGAGAAAACTCTGATTGCAGGAGCATCTCCAGACAAACCCTTCCCAAGGGAGGCTTAACTTTGGTTAAAATCCCGAGTGCAGGGATGACAAGTGTGCCGTAAGGTGGGCCAAGACTACCCCCAGCACTCTCCTGGCAGCACTGCACTGCCTGCTCAGCTCCTCCTGTTCTCAGGAGCTGCTCGAGTGGCCAGAGCTGGCAGTAATTACTGTTGACATTGTTCAGAGCCTTGCCTCGCTGCCAGAGACAAACCTTTCATTCATGAAGAAGTGCTTGTTAGGCCAGTGCTGAACTCCAAACCCACTTAATTAAATTCAAAAAAGAAAAAAAAAAAAAAAAGGAAAGAAAAAAAATAAAAGCAGTTGCTTGGTTCTGGTGGGAAATTTGCACACAAAGGCCGGTGTCTGAGCCGTTCCCTCACTATTGTGTCTCTCAAACAGTTTTGTAACACCACAGGATCTCTCTCCTCCATCCCTCTCCTTCCAGCCACTGCAAAGGCAGCGGTGACCCTCATTAAGAGACCAGTTCGTTAAGGGATGTTTTCCCCATGATTCACTAACGGGGCTTTTCTCCTCATCAATCAAGGGCTCACAAGAGCCCTGCAAGCACTCTCCAAGGGCCCGATGGCTTCAAGAAATTCAGAAGCAAAACGTGTAAACAGGTACATAGAAAAAGCCCTCCTTTGAGCAGTTATGTAAACACTCCCAGCGCAATAAAAAAACCCCACAAGATGAAACTGTCAAGTCAGACTCTCGTTTAATTGTGCTCACATTCCCCTTTCTGCAGACACCTACTGAACAGCGCTGGGTCAGAGCCCGGAGAGCGATGGCAAACACTCAGGGCAGGGCTGAGGAGCAGCTGGGGGAGCACAAAGATCAACAAACAAACTCTTTTGTGAAGAGGGCATCAGGAAATGGAGTAAGAACTGAACAATACTTCAACAGATTTGGCTTTGCTCTCATCTGGCAATTTTTGGTCTTTGCTTGGCTTTCAAATTAACATGAATTTTCGTTGTTCTTTAGGTTTTTCCCTTTTTTGTTTTAACATCTATTTAATTTGAATCCTTTGTGGAGGTCTCATTTACACAAAATAACACAAATTGACAGTATTAATAATGGACTGCAACAGCATTTCAGAGAAAAACACATGGAAAGTATCACTAACTGCAAATGTTGTTCTACCTCTGCACATAATATCACTTTCTTTATGAATAACAACAGTTTGTTCTATACTAACAAATCATCACTGAATTTTTTTTTATATGGTAAGTAATGCTCTGAGTAAAATTACCTGATTCTGTGTGACAGCTACCTTCAGTTGTTTCTACATAATTGTCTACTATAATTCAACAATGATTTACATAAACCAAAATGTTTGTCATCATGTGAAACATAAGAAATTAATAAGAACAATACTGTTGTATTTTTTGAGATTTCAGAGTCAAACATTGAAGTTATTCTTTGCCTCCTAGCTTTACCATCTTAATTAATTTTCTCAATCTGTCCCTCAATTTACTGCCTCTTACTAGATCTGTTTATCTTATTCCGTCTATCCTTACAAAACCCTTAGTATTTTCTACAGAGAAAATATTACAGATAAAATTAAATTTATCTGCAGATAAATACTTCTTGTCACACCACTTGAGGCATCATTAAGTAAATACTTAAGTGATGTGAGCACAGGCACCTTTGATACTCAAATATTTTGCAAGTGTACCTGTTGTCCTACAACCTGCAAGAACTGAAAACTGCTCTTACACCTGTGATTTCTGCTTGTCACAAAAGACGTCAGGCCCCACTTGTGTGATCAGCCCTTTAGATTTTGAAACATCAATATTTCAGAATCTTTTGCAGTGCATGATAAAGCTCCTGCCTCTCAACCCCAAATGGCATGGCAATGCCAGGCTGTGAACTCTCTTTTTACAGTGCTTTTCTGACACCTGCCAACAACAACAAAAAAAAAGGAGCAGCATTGGAAAATTATTGGGGAAATATATTTATTGTTGTCCAGTGCATTTGTGTAAATTTTAACGTGGCTGATAAGACTATATGAGGTTCTCAGAAATTCAAATTTAGATCCTGGATTGTGTTTTTCCTTATAGCACAGACATAAAAACATGGTACTTCTATTTTTTTGTGCTTGTATTCAAAACGCTGTTTAATATTTTCAAAAGTCAACAAAACTGAAAGTTTATGCCACAGAAAATCTGAAATTAAGTATGATTATTCACTGTCTACACTTGAAGTTACTGCTGCTTTTTAAAAACAGTTTAAATAATAATAATGATACAAGTACTCTTGATGGTTTGGACCTATCTTTCCTCTTGGCCTTGCTTTATACTCCATGTAGGAAAACAGCGATTCTCAAGAATTGTAAATGTAAGAAACCAGAAATCACATTTTTTGACTCTAATTAAGCCATTATTAAAAAAAAAAAGGAACTGTTTATTCTACTCCTTTTTACATAATTCTTTCTGGCTTCACATCTGAATGATTTATTTTATGAACATCACAATATAATTTTCATCAGGCTAACTTTCAACCCTCCTAAAACAAACTAGAAGACACAATGTGTACCCAAACCCAAGGTAATCAGAATCTAAGATTAGAAACTATTTTTTAGAATGAATATTTGAGATTACCCTTTTGTAACCTGTGTAAATCAAGGGAACGTTTTCAAAACTAAAACTCCAGATATTATTTTGTATCTCGTTTCCTGTAGTGTAAGCTACCAAAATTTGCTTTTTACGTGTAGAGGCATCATTCAAATCTCAATTCTACTTCAGTTTTGTTTGCATAAATTCCACAAGTACAATAGTATTTTTTCAGACAATGAGAACTAAGCAGAAAAATACAGAAATTTGTAAACCTCCACTAGGGTCAATTGCTTCCCATACTGCTCCTACACTTTCTCATAAGAGAACAAGGATGATCCAAGGGTGCCTGAAGTCTCCAAAGTCACTTCTAAGTGACATTTCAATAGACCTTTGACCACATTCCAAGGCAGTGTGTAGGTGAAGTGTTTATTACATTCTGATCAATGAAAAGACTATTAGTCACTCTAATAATTGATTATAACAGCTCCCTCCACAGGGATAGATGGTAACCCTTTGCCACTGAAGGTTTTCAAAATAACAGTTTTGGGTGCTTTAAAAGTATGCTTCCATTAAATACCCAGCAAAAGGGACTGCATGTTTCATACTTTGTTAATGAATATTTCAATTTTGCTAATACCAGTTTTCAGATGTTCAGCAAAAAAGGAGGTAAATGCACGTGATGTGACTCTGCTGCAGGACTGAATCCATAAAAATGGAGTTATGTTCTTCCTTGATTCTTAATTAAGACTGAATAGAGTTTAAATTATTAGTTTATACCTTGCCTTTTTTACTTCTGATTCATATATGTTCAGAAGAGGCTGGAAGCATTAATTTGACCATCAGTCCCATTCTACATCTCAGCTAAAACAGACAAAATACACACACACAAAACATAACTCTCTGTATTACCAGAGGCAAATGAGGCTGTGAACATCCAGGTATGTTAGGATTTACTGAGGCTGTTAATTATAATTCTGAAGCATATTGCAAATATTATAGCACCTTACAAAATCAAGGAGGTTTCTATATAGAAATCTCCTTTTAATCAAGATAACAACACAAAAATATACCTCATACTGTAAGATCAATGTCCAGTCCACAGATTCAAGAGTTAAAACTAACCACTGTAAAATATTTTATGCTAAACTGAAAACCCTTGGCAATCTCTGTGAAGAATTTCAACGCTCAGATAATCCTGGGAGGAGATTTGCACAGTCTCATGAAGTGCACAAATGGCAATTTGCAACAGCACATGCAGGACCATGCAGAAAAAGAGCACACAGGAGTGCCAAACTCTCAGAGAGCCAAACTTAAACCTCATCCTATTAAAACAAAAGTAGCCTGGACATCAGCAGGACTGATGATAGAAACAGAGTGCAGGATACCTCAAGTCTAATCCAAATTTCAAACCCATCTTTTACTCAAATGTAAAGAAAATTTGGATTTTTTTCTCTTCCTCACTTGCAACTTGCTGTATAATGTAGACAGTTGTATACCTCAAAGGTCAAATGCATTTTGCAGGAGAAAGAGGAGGCCAAAAATACCAAACTATTTTGACAAGAACAAGTAAAAATTATTTAGGGTCCATGAAAAATGTGTCATTTAAAGAGTATACATTTATTTCTTCAAGTGTCTCTGTGCCTGTCTCTAGGAGGAAAACCACTTCCCTACAAGAATTCAGAGAAAGATGAAGAGTCCAGTTATATCCCTTATTATTCAGTTATATTCCTTATTTTGATATGCTTTCTGAGGAGTTTGGGAATCCCAAATTGCTAATTACAGCATTTTAATGCAAACATGGCTTTTTACCTACCCACAGTATGCAGAATTCCCAGAAACCAGATGAGATATATTCTCATATCTTTAAAGTGTTTGGCTGGTAGTGATTTCAAAAACAAATGTTGAGGTCTTTATAAAACAAAATTAACCCCAAATTGTCACATTACTAATTAAAAGCTTTTGCCCATGGCCCTTAGCAATATGATAATTTATTTAAAACAGATACAGTCCTGAAAGTGACCCACTTAAAATTATTAAAAGGACATGGTGTTTATTTTTGCTGTCCATAAAACAAGCAATGGCTTTTGAATATGCAGACTCTTCAGATGTAATTAATATGATTGGCTTCTGCTGGAACACAATCTTCTGTGTTTGAGGGAGTTGAATGCAAAAACTAATCAGGTTGATTTAATATGCTTGTGAAAAAAAATCACAAGCTTTTTTTCAGTGCAACTGGCAATAATGCTGGTACCAATCCCCTTTTCTGAGAAAATCATTCAAATTTTCCTCAGTGAAGCAGGAAATCTCAAGAGCATGGAGTCAACCAGTGCTGATAAATGTGGGATGATTAACAAGGAAGAAATAAAAGCATGTGTCCATTTATAGTAACAATAAACATGTTATTTAATTAGCTAGAAGGTTTTCAGTAAGTGTTAGGGACCATCACAGCACAGCCTCATCAATCCAGCCCAAAATGCACAGTGCCACCAAATGACCTGCAAATATCTAACCTTAAGGAGAAGATAGAATGTGACTAAACGTGTTATGACACCAGCAATTAAACCAAGCAGGTTTGATCACTTAGCACAGAAATCAAGGCCTATAAACTGTTGAATGTTTAAATGTGCACATTTTTCTTTTCTAGTGGTCAACGTCCCTCCAGACACCACAAAATATTATTCCTGATACTGCTCATATTATTAGATGCTCTAGTATTACACAGTAGCTGAAATCTTCCCCCTCCCTCTTCCAAAATGTAATGTTCTACATTACAAGATACAGAAAAATCCCCCAGTTTGAAATAAAATGGGGAAAACAAAGCCTGATATTTGGAACTATAGGGAATTTTGCCTTGTTTGAATGAAAACAATAAAAGAATTTGGTAAAGTTTTGAATCACCAGCAAGAGTTTTTAAATGCTAAATATAAAGTTTTGATTTATTTTGATTCACTCCCCTCCTTTACTAAAATAAACACAAAATGAACATTTTAATACTGGACACAGTATTAAACCACATTCTCTGTAAGAAATGTGGTATGTTATTTTGCTCGTGAAGGTGCCAAAATGCTCATTCCCTCCTGATGTACATATTTATTGATTGTTAGCTGAAAAAAAGTTTAAAATATACTCCAAATCCCCAAAACAACACCTTAAGAGTCTGAAGCAGAGCAGAAAGGATGGTTTAATTCTCAGTTTCTGCTAGGTGGAAGAAGACTTAACAACTAAAATCTAGAAAAGGACATGAAGTTTTCTACTTAGAAAATTCTGTGAGAAGAGTGATTAAGTACTGGAAAAGATGGCCAAGAAAACTGACTATCAATGCTGCTTTTAAAAATTCATTAGTCAGGGATAGTTTAAGACATAATTGACCTTCTGGGGGTGGGGGAATGGGGCAGATGTCCTCTAGAAATCCTTTCAGTTTTTTGTTGTATGGTTGGAACATTTATTTTTTTGAACACGAAAAGCAGTCAGTACCTCTCCAACAGCCTCAACAAACACAAAAAAGCCAGAGGGAAATCCCACTCAGAGCTCAAATTTGGGCACATCAGGAAACACCAAGGAGTTGATAAACACTGTAAATAAATACCCTTGTGGTGTAATTTTTACATAAAACTGGTTCCATGTTCACACCCATGCTATGTGACTCTACAACTTGTACTCAAGGACTTTAAGATCTTCCTAGTTCGAGGCCAGAGAAATCCACTTTCACCCGGGTTCCTGTGGTGTAACAGTGACACCCAGTGACAAGTTTACACTTCAGCTTCCTGTCAGCATCCAGAAAATGCCATCGCTCCTCTGTTTAGAGGGAAAAGGCAAAAAGGAGTTTGTCTGTCAGTTACAAATGTCCTTTGTGTGCTTCCTGTGAGGGCTCAGGAAGAAGCTTGGCTTGGGAAGAAAATGCTCTGCCTGCCAATATTTCATTAACAGGCAGGGTTAAGGTTAGGGATTCCTCAGGGTTAGGTTAGGCTTCCTCACTGAAGCAGGAGTCAATTTCTGTTTAGGTGCTCTGATAATTTTTTCTGACCTTCTTAAGCTTTCACAATTACCTGGCCCACACAAGCCAAGAATGTGCATCAAGTTTAATCATGGTGCAACATTTACTCATTTGAGATTCTGAGATGAAAGTGAAATGGAGTAGACTGTTCTTCTGCCTGGACTACAAGGATTTCTAATCTGTAAGAAGCCCGTTATGAATTCTCCCTCCCTTTTTTCTCTTTTAGGATTAAATAAAATCATAAATCCCTACAGACACATGCACTGCAGTTGCAGTCAAGTTCCCTTCCACAAGATCAAGAATTCTAATAAAAGACATAAATTCTCCTTCAACCTTGAATCACAGTGACGGCTTCTCAGTGCCCACATCACTGCATGGTTAAAACAGAAAATATTCCACTGAAAACCTGTCTAGACCTCACATTCTATATCAGGCTGTTGCTTTATTTTGAAGGTAGGTTTATTTTCTTCTTCAATAATTTTTAGCAACATGAAATGTCTGCTAAATTAAAATGTACAGCACTTTTGGAATTGAGGGAGGCTATAGTTTTTGAAAGCATAAGCAACATGCCATAGGTGCACTCAGGTAAGAGTCTACCTCAGGCCAAACTGCAGGAGTTTACATTACATTTTGAAAACAGTAATTCAGGAGCTGCTCACCTGTAATAAGTTGTGGGATTTTTCCCAATATAAATTTTTATGCACCTGCTTCCCCCTGCCATGAATATTACAATATAAACTAATAGGCAAGTAGAAAGTTAGGAGTTGTTTTGAAAATAATGAAGAACAAGAAAAAAAAATGCCTGACACTTTGGTAGGAACTCAAAAAACAATGTACAACAAAGCAGACTTAGTAGAACTGGGAAAGACAACAAAGGCTAATGGGAAATCAGAAAGAAATATATGAATGTCTTCTAAAATGGTCTGTAGGCCTGCAGGTGATGGCCAGAGAACTCACTGAGCTTTCTAGCACAAAAGCCAATGAGCACAGAATACTGGAATAGCAGGAGGCAAATTCAGTGAAAGCTTTGCACATTCTCTGTATGAGGCAGAGCTGCAGCCTGGGCCTCACCAGCAGAAGATTCCACCCTGTGGGTTTTACACAGACAAAAAGCACCTGGACCAGCTCATGCAGAAAGAAATTCCTTTCATTTGTTCTCATACTTTTCCCTGGGTTCCAGGCCTGGCTGCTGCTGGAGACAGGATATTGAGCTAAATGGAGCTTTAGTCCACAGCCAAGCAAGGAGATTCCTGCCACTAGAAAGACTTATGACCATGTTTGCTTCTCCTGTGAAGACTGGCTGCATATTTATGATCTCTCCCACAATGACCAGCAAGCACCTGCATATACAACAGTTGCAGGGAGATGTGATGAATGAGTCCTGACAGCAACAAATCAGTCTCATGGAGCCACCTTTGCCTCTTAATACGTGTTTTCATGGCATACAGAGTATCAACAATTGCCATGTGACACCTCTGTCTCTAATACTCCCCACAGATGAGCCTGCTGTGAAACGTCTCCACTGGATCAGCTTTTATATTTTATTTTTGTATTATATTTATTGGAGGGCCTTCAGGTGCATTTAGGACAGACAAAGCCCCCCAGGGGCTGCACCCAAAAATGGACGATGGGTCACAGGTTTTCACACTTTTATAAGTTTGGCCCATTTGCAGATTGGGAGTTCATCTTCCAATTACAGCTTCAGGTAATGAAGTCATTTACACCAAGTTTGCTCACACAACTCACTTTTGTTTTAGGGCCTGAGGCAGTGAGGTGTCCTTGATTGCCAGGGCTGGAGAGAAATTGTTGTGTCTGACCAAAATGGGGAAGCAGCAGCTCACACTGTGTATGAAGTTTAGAGTTATACACTAAAGAATTGCAGGATTCCAAACATATGAAGAATATAAAAGCTAAAATCTTAAGGCATCAATACTAGGCAGCATTCCAGCATGAGTACGTGCAGCCAATGTACTCTGATTCACACTCAAAGTGTCTGACACTCAGATATCTCCAGCTTCAATAAATTCAGCTGTGACAGTTCAGAAAAATTCAGCTGGCTGTGAAAAGTCAATGGCTGTAAGGAGGAACTCAAAACAGTGTTGCTTCAGCCAAGCCTTGTTTTGAAATATACAACATCAGAAGATGAGGATGGTTTAGCAGGGAAACCAGACGACACTCTGGGATGGAGTTCAGAGTTTATATGTATCACCACATCCTATGTTCACACCTGCACATCCAAGGATTCTTTCTGTATCTCAGTAGGCTAACATGCCTTGGGAGACAATGAGACAGAAACATGGAAAGAGCGGGGTATGGCAACAAATAACTTCTAGACATCTTGCCAGATGAAACCCAGAGCACTATTAAATTTTGCAACCAGGTAAAGTAGGGATTACTCTTCTGTTAGTTAAATAATTTCCTCAAAGGGAGCAAAACCTCATAAAACCTTTATGTTTCAAGTTCTTACTAGTGAAGACATAACAGTGAGGCAGATACTAAACCTAAAACACCTCTAATGGATTTGGAAAAAACCTGAAATTAGCTGATTCACCACACTTAGCCTCTTTCCTCTCTACTGTACATAACAGTCCTGCTGCCAGTTTCCATTCCAACAAACTAAAGTTTCTCTGAAGAAGAGTAAAAATAATAAAGCCTGGAGTTCAGACAACTGCCTTGATGCAGGCACAAGCAAATTAAACTATGCCAACATGACAGGCCTTATGTCAGCCTTGGCCTACATTCCACAGTTCCCCTGCTGAGACCTTGTGGCTGTCAAGTGCTCCTGATCATGCCCCAGTGATCCCAAAACTCTTCAGCTCAGTGGGTGAAACATCCAAATCACAGTCAGCAGATGTCTAGCACACAGTCAGCACAACGACACAGCACCACATTGTTAGCAACAACAACAGAACAATGTCAGCACAGAAGGCAGTAAGCACAACTCTGGCTAGCACGACATTTTGCGCACAAAAAAACCCCAGCAGGATCCTATGAAGATGTTTGACATTTTTACTAGAGACAAAAATGCTCAAGTTCTCATGACTGAAGAGCTTTCCTAACTCAGGCTGCAGCAGGAACCCAAAATACTTGTGTTCTTCAGAAAAAAAACCCACAAAAACCCAACCAATTTTACCCCCAGTTGCATTACCAAGTAAATTGGTGTAGAGTTCTTGAGCTCACAGAACATGAGAATCCAATTTTGGGAATTCAGAAACATCTGAGGAGAACACTATTGACAATAGGCCAATACCACTCCAGGAAAAAAAAAATGGATGTCAAGAAAAATAATTAGAGATCCATCCTGTACCATATTTTGTATTCAATTAACATCAGAGCTACCAATTCCTGTGACCAACAGTGTGTATGTGAGGCTTGCATCACTTTCCATTGCCTCTCCTTACACAATTTCACACTGTCCACTGCTGACAGATGTACCTAAGTAGGTGCCCTAAAAACTGGAGTAAGTTGTTTGGTTTCCCAAACATATTTGAGGTTTTTTCTAACTGCAGCAGCCCTCTTGTTAGAGGGTACAAATGAGCCAAGACACAAACTTCTTGCTTATCACAGGATGAAAAGTGTCCTGGTTTATTCCTCTTTACAGCTCAGCCATCCTGACTTCAACTATTCACTGACTCTGCAGCAAGTTCCTACTGCAGGCTTCCCTTACAGCCTCTCACTGCTGGTTATTTCCTGATAAACTGTGATTGCAGGGATCAGTTTGCAGCCTCTGACTGCAGGTTCCAACACCAGGCTCTAACTGCACATCCAGACTCACCTCAGAGCATTGATTCTCTCTCCTCAGGATCCATCTTCTTCATGATTCTCTCGTTCCCTCTTCCTCAACCTTCCTTCTCCTTCATGACCCCCCTCACCATCTCAGCCACTCCCTTTTCTCACACTTACCTTTATTGGACACAGCTGTAACTCATCAGGGGCGAGGCTGTATTGTAATTAACACAGCTGGTATTAATCAGGGGCAACGGTCACCTTTTATTTCCTTTTCTTACATTTTCTCTGTTCATCCTCTGCTTTCTAAACTCTCAAATGAAAAATCTGGATGGTGGAAGGGAGGAAAGTAGTGACTGAGAGGAAACCACTGTTTCAAAAAATTATAAAAAGACAATATCTATCGTATTAAAGACAGTTCCATAAAAGAAGACTGCCCTATCTCTTGTCACATTCCTTTTTTATCACCTGATTTTGATTGACTCTATGGTCACACTTAGAACTTTCATTTCATTTAACTTTAATAATCAAAATTCACAGCAAAAATCTCTTTGCAAAGTTAAAGTTTTACTGGGCTACTTGCTTTTCTGTCATAGTGTGCGATGACTTCTGTCCTAGCAGCAATGAAAGTTACATTTATAAAATGTGCAGCCCATTACCATTCAGTGAACAAAACCAAAGAGCACCAACTTAGCTTGCACAATGGCAACGAAATCACTGTGCAGTTAGAAACAAAATAGAGGTGATACTGTGTCTGTTATCTGTCTCTAATGCACAGTGACAACCAAATACAAACATATTTTCAAGGGTGTTTTAAGCACTGCAAAGAAAATCTGTGTATCCAGACAGATACAAGTGTCTAACAACTAACACTGTGTTAGCCTGACCCATGATAGCAATTAAGAGTTTCACAGTATTTATCAGTTATTAGTCTGTTATCACACAGGCCAAGAGACAAAGCATATATTCCCTATTTTCCACTACATTGCCACAGACCTAAAAAATGAGGGGGGAAAATTTTCCAATGAATTGTTAACAAAAAAACCCCACTATTGCCAACAAGGTTAGGAAATTACTATAACAGTGACTCACATTCCCTTCACATCAGGATGATTTGGGTGCTCTCTTACCCATTTTGGACACCCTTGCTAGGATGTTTTTGCTCTACCATAATCATCAAAATCTCTTTATGCACCCCTGGAAACAATTTATACAGTAAAAAAATACACATAGATGTTTTTTCTCCTCTTCTTCAGTTGGACAAGTGCCTAAAACACTGGTTGTGAGATACCTACTTGTTCTTTGTATAGCTTAAATATAATATTGAAGATTGTAGCAAGTAAAATATTGAAGCAGAATACAATTAGAATGATAGAACAAAAAGTTATCTACTGTTAAAAAGAGAAAGAACCTTCACTATTTTTTCCCAGGCTTTTTAAGAGCTGTGCAGAAACTGGTAGCCTTATATTTTATATTTCAGTCCAGACACAATAGTCAGATTTCCTCCTGGGAAGAAATTTCACAAATTTGTGAAATTTGCCTTGTGGGTGCTATCAGTGGCTTTTGTAAAGCCATTTATTATGACATATGGCTGCATGCAGAACGTGCAAAGCCCTGCCCTGTGCAATCACTTCCTGCTGCAGCACTGTGCCAAAAGTAGCAGCATGAGAATGTGCAGGGCAGGATTCATGCCTGGAGACAAATTCAGTTGCCAAAATACCCAGAGTAATCAATCTCATGCTGAATCAGACAAAAGGGTTCCACTTTTGGAGCTGCTCACTGCAAAGAGAGAAGATAGAAATTAATATATGAAGGAAAAGCATAAAAGGATCTGAAAATGCTCTGGGAAAATCCTTTCCACATAAGAGAGGCACTTCTTTGGTAACAAAGGTTTCCACTTCCAATAATTCTCTGGAAATATAATTGTCTATAATACGCAATTTTAGCAAAATGAGGTCACATTGAAGGTGCCACAAACCAAACTTTCACCACTATGAGCACGAAGAACCCACCAGCTCTGTCACTGGTGTTACTACTGTTATGATACAATAAAAAGTGCAAACAGATTTGTTGAAAAAACACTTCAAGCTGTTCTCTGGAAGAACTGCAAAACTAAAATTCCAGTTTTATTTCAAGTCTCGTGTTTTAAAAAATAGTGTTTCTCAATTTTTTGAGTCCTAGTTGTAGAAGAAACAGTAAGAATATTTCACTAGATATTAAGAAAACCTTAGAAATATACCCCCAAATCCTTTAGGCTTCTGATGCCTAGTTTTCCTTAAAACAGTATCACCCATGTCAGGCAGTACAATACCACTCACCATAAAAATTTACAGGATGACAGATGGTCTGGAAAGTGGAAACTAAGTATGAGAACTCCTCACTCTGATAGATGCCTCTCTATAAAAGGTAAAATATGCAAACAATTTGTCATATCGTTAATTGAGGACCTTCAGAGAGCTGAAATTCCTTGGAAAAAGAAATTACAACTGTGTGGAAATGACAAAGTTACTGTTTCTTGTTGAACTATTGAAGGACAGTGAAGAAAGGAAATTAATGTAAGAAAAATGCAAAAGGAAGCAAAACACCTACTCCTACCAGCTGATCTAAACCCCTAAATTTGAGAATTAGTCAATATTCTGGGAAAAAAATCTTCAAATTATTTAATAAAATGTGATGAAAAAAGACCAATCAATATGTGACCAGTGACTGGACTCTAGGAAACAGCATGAAGCTGATTTAGGAGAAGTTTAGGCTGGATTTCAGGAGAAGATTTTCACCAGTGGGTGGTTGGGCACTGGAACAGGATACCCAGAGAAGTGGTGTCATCATCAGGCCCGGCTGAATTCAAGAAGCATTTGGACAAGGCTCTCAGGCACATGATGTGATTTTTAGAGTGTTCTGTGAGGGGCCAGGAGTTGAACTTGATGATCCTGAGGGGTCTTGTCCTATTCAGCATATTCTATTCCATTCTATACCAGAGGAATACCAGCATGTGTATAATATTTATAAAATGGTGAGGAGAAATTTAATAAATACCTATTGTAATATAATAGTATAGTGTTGGATAATATAATAAACATAAAAACATGAAAGAAGCAAGCACAGTCAGAGAATATAGAAAAAACTCCTGAAATCACCTCTAATTTGGAAAAACTCCGCATAAAATCAGTCTGAAGATGGCAACGAAGGAAATACAATATATACTCACAGTTTATCCAACCTGCCCAGTGAAATCTGGGCTGCAAGGTGCAATTTTTAAAGCCTTTTTTTCCCCTGTTAAATACACCAAGCACAACTCATGTGCTAGATGTCTACATTTGAACTGATAAATTAAAAGGAGAGTGTAATGACCCAGCTTTATCACTGACACCAAAAGTATCCTACCCAGACCTCAGAAAAGAAATGCAAGAAACTCTGTGCAGTGGTGATGGTCACTGGATCCCCGAGTGTGAACAGCTACTGCCAGACTTCAGGAAGTGTCTGTCACAACTGATCTATTTTGATGTCCATTATGAAACCCTCCTGGGGTTAAATAATACACAGATACAAGACAGTTTCACCTCCACTGGAAGGGTTTTAAAAATGAAATTAGACATGTTTTTGAGGCAAAATATTTTGCAGTTAACTCCCCAGGTCTGCACATATTCCTGTAGAATCTGTGGCCAAAGGAAGCTCCTCTAAACCATTTCCCATCACCTCCTCTGATCTGTCAGATTCAATTGGGCTTTTCTTGCAGCACTACTTGTCCTGTACTGAGAGGAGAACAAACAAACAACTTAGCTCATCCTTCTATGTTTATAACTGCAATCTAAAACCCAGTATTTGGTATTTAATCTGCTTGGTTAAAGATCTGAACTGTTTCTACATACATTATTCACTGCTGTACATTTCAGTCTACTGTGCCTTACCTATTTCCAGCACTTGTTTAACACACAAAATCATAGGGGTGATAATTTGTTTTTAAGTGTTTCTTTTATTTTCTAATAACCTTGCAGTTGGCAGTGAAACAAACTGAATTCTTCTGAATGGAGCTGAGTGACACTGAATGTGAGCTCAGAACTGCACCTCTGGGCAGCACAGAATGTGAAATACATGGAAGCTAAAACTTAAGGCATCAGCTGTGCCAATGTATTTTGGAAGCATTGTGAATAATGGCAAGCTCTACCTACAAAGATGGGCAGCAGCCCAACTTCACAGCTCTGAGGACCAGATCCCAGTTCTGGGCCCACTACAGGACACTGACATATCCTTGCCTTCCACACAAACAGAAGAAAAGAAGCTGGTTCTTTACACTGATGGATGCTCACAGCCACAGTGGGAGTCATTCTGCTGCCAGGGCACCATGTGCTGCTCGAGGAGCTGTTTGCCTGCCTTTCCTAACAGAAAAGCTGTGAACCAGGACAAAATGTGCACCTAAATATTTCCATTTCTGCAGCTATGCACATCCGTGTTTCAGTTTCTGCTCCACTGTCCCCAACTGGGAACTGTATTTGACTCAAACCCTGTCCTAAAGACTGGCTCCCTCTAGTGCAAATTGCCAGGAATCTGACTCTGTAATATACAGCACCAGGCTTCAATCAGTTTTCTTAAATTGCACATTCTCAGATACCAGACCTCTTCTTTGATATTTCAGTCGTTAACAATCTCGCTCTGAACAAAGCACCTGTGGTCAGCTTTAGTCTTTAACGTAATAAATACAGATTATGTTCAATTAAACAATTTCAACTTCTCAGGAGGGATTTGATGTCTGAGTTCACTTCCAACTAGAAAGCAGAAAAGCTAGAAAGCTATTTTAATAGAAATATACATAGACAAACCTGCAAAGGCTAATGGCTGTTAACAGGCCACAGGTATGATGGTCTTTGGTGCTTTTTCTTATGACAGAATCTGTACTCCCAGGGGGTTTTTTGGTCTTGTTCCAGCAGTGGTAGCTCTGCAGGACCTGTGCCAGTACAGCTGTCAAAAAGTAAAATTTGAGTACTCTGCTGGAGATCTGAGCATAGTGACTGGATTCTACCTGCAACAAACTTCAACAAAGACTTCAGCAGGAACCACTTCTGTCCTTGCAGGGAGAGAAAGGCTTCATTCAGACAGTTGTTCTAGAACACTACAGCAAGAATGAGCAGAAAACTCCTTTTCTCAAGGTATTGACAAGATCAAATATCTCTCTCTTCCAGCCCCAAAAGGCCTTACCCTATATTCCCTTCTCCTACTCACATTAGCTGCTGATTTGACTGGGGTTTAATTTTTGTTTTACATGCTTACCCTCCACATTACCTATGTCTCTCAAGACAAAAAGCTTCAAGAATGATTTTCTAGACAGTCTGTGCTTTTTGCTCTGTCTCTATAGAAATTATACCCTGTAACACGTAATAAAATGAAATATTTCTTCTCTCAGAAGAAGTTCAATGTCATTAACACAAATGCTTCATAGAATAGTAAGGAATAACAAAGGAAATCTTATTTGTAATAAAATTTGTGTAATTTTGGGAAAAAAATGCTCAGAAATGCCAATCCCAGCTGGGGAACTACAACACACCATCCCCCAAGTTCTTTGCAGTAGGGGTAATGTTTGAAACATACATCTCTAAGTAGTACAGTTGGACACAGGGCATTTATTTCAGATTTCCAGTAACAGTTCTGTCAGACTCTGCAAGATCTCCCTCTCCAGATTATCTTCAAACATATCTGAGTGAAAGGGCAAACAGAAATTTGAAAGAGATGATTGATTCCTTTGTGGGGGATAGAGTTACCCACTGAGACAGGAACATATATGAATTCTGATTTGCAATCATTTCCACCATTTATGAGGTCACAGGACATGCTCCTGCTGAGCTCAATTTAGCAAGAGCTTTAGCAAGATCAATGCAGAGGGTATTACAATCACATTGACTTGGTGATGTCCAAACTACAACAAATTCATAACTCAAAACTATAAATAGACTGAAAGCTAAACAGATCTCAGTACACAGATTAAAAAGCCAAGATGCAAATAGAAATTAAATAATGGTCTCTAAGGCATCATTAATTACAAGTTTAAAAAAAGGGATGCAGTTCATGCACTCTAGGCAGGCAACTGAAGCCAACAAGAACTTCAGGTGGTCATGAAATGCCTCAGTTTAAAACAAACAAACAAAAATTTCACCAAACAACAACAACAAAAAAACCCACCCCAGCTCTCCTTTCTGTCGCAGAAAGAAACATTTCAGCCACAACCACCCATTTCTTCCCAGTGCACTGAGGACCATCCCACTGAGTGACTTCCATGGGATTTGAATTATTTCAGCCTCCTTTCTTCCTACGAGGATTGTCTAATGACCACTGCAATCAGGAGAAAGTTGAAGGCTATAAATACAGAATGTTCTGTGAGATTGTTTCTCTTTAGATTATGCACATCTAAACAGGCTGAAACAAATATACACTAATATTTCATCCTCTTCCTTTTAATTCATTTTTTATTGTCCTTTAACTGATGTTTTCTATAAATTAATAAATTATATATTCTTCTTTCATCTTCACAGGGATTTAAAATTTGCTATTTCTTAATTATAACAACATAGTATTTGCATTGAAAGATCTTTAGTATGCTGTACATTCCTCTATTTTCTTCTCTGGGAAACTTCCTTTGCTCTTCATACCCCAGACTTTGGCAGGAACCCGTCCACAGAAACAGCAACAGCAATGGAAATGGAATCAAAATTTTTCACCTAGTTATGTTGGCTTATTCTTTTCTTAAATGTAGTCTTTGGTTTCACTACACTTAAGTATATTTTATTGGTGTTTGCAATGTGCATTTTAACAGAACTCTGAAGGGTGCTGCAGACAAAGTTGAGAACAATCTGCTTTTTCCTCCTGGTAAACCAACCTATAGGAAAAAACCCATTCCAGTAATTTAGTTTAGTCCTGCGTATGAAATAACAGAAGTCAAGGTGCCTGTGCTGTTATTATTTTCTCCTGATGTTTTTGACACCATTGTGCTGAGCTTTATGGCATTCACCATTCCAGCAGTGGTGAGTTCCCACTAGGTACAGTCGCAATACTCCTTAATATTTTCATTTTGATGTAATTTGTGGCCCCGGCTTTTTAAATATCCGCTCTGTAATAATGTTTAATTTCAGGGGTCACTCCGCCAAGGAGTATATTAAAGCCCATAAAACTCATTTCCAAAGCTCAAATATCAAACTGTGATCAGGTTAGGAGGGCAGCATCTGTGAATATTTCATCTTTTATCATGCTGATAATAAGGAGATGACAGAGGCACATTATTACAATGAGAGAATTGCTCATTTCAGCCCTGGCTGCTGGAAGCTGGGGTCTGCAGTGTGCATTACTCAATAAAATCAATTCTTATATGAAAAGCAAGTTTACTGAGCCACCACTGTGTCTTATTTGATTGTAATGAATAATATATGGGCCCAAGAGCTTGCTCATCTGGTAGGGAGAGGGAAAGGAAAAGGCTTGAGTTTGAAGGGGCATTTCAGTTTAGACGATGATTTATCAAAATTGCATTTTATTGTTCAGAAGCAATGTTATGGGACCGCAGCCTCTTAGAGTTATAATTCTGAAAATAAATCTTAAAGTTCCACTAACACAAAGATATTAGCCAGCAGTGAACATTGTAAAACAATTTCTAGCTTGCATTTGATTATTTATGCTCAGCAGATAATGACCAACTAGCACGACAGTTTAAGGTTTACAGAATTTCTGCTGCAATTTCTTGTACTTTCACCTTTTTCGGCCACATCTCACACTACTCTCTACCTAAAGAAGAAAAATTTGAAAAAAAAAATTCTATCTTACTCTCTGTAAGATGGTAAACACACCTCTATGAAAAAGTAATAGCATCACACCTATTTTGAGAGGGACACAGGAAAAAAAGCTGACATTTGCTGATCTTTGGATCATATTCTGTTTGTGCTTAAACATTTTTATACCATTTGAAAAGAGCTTACTAAGAACAGCTTACTAAGAAACAGAAA
The DNA here is from genome assembly GCA_037834095.1 of Argya squamiceps. NCBI lineage: Eukaryota > Metazoa > Chordata > Aves > Passeriformes > Leiothrichidae > Argya > Argya squamiceps. The sequence goes on along the minus strand of JBBMKD010000079.1, from coordinate 2,850,888 downwards.
TTTCACAGACCAACACATATGTTTTGTCCAAATTTGGTCCCTTTAGATGTTGGTACTGTCTATCTCTCCTGAACCTGTTTTACTCAAACATTTGTTTCACGACTAAATGTCAGATTGGATCAGCTTCCTATCTTTTCAGCTCTGAGCATAAAATAAAATAAAATAAATAACTTCCCCAAATATAGAAATATTCCAAAGAAAAAATTAAAAAAACCCTAATAAACTATCAAATCCCAAGAAGTTCTATGGCTATTTAAACATAAGACTCTCTATATATTCCCCATAATCCTAAATACACATTTTCTGTTATTATGGGCATTTCCAGTTAGTTCTTCTTTTAAAATAAAACATTACATTTAAAAACTACTTTACAGGGAATTTCTTTTTCTTACACACTTAAATTTTCATATCATAGAAACCAAACCAACCTTTGGCATCACTGAATGTCAGAAGTGCAATATCTAATGCTAGATTTACAAAAGTAGATTATTTGTTTGAAAGCTTTTTTCATAGCAGCCTCTCTAGTAAAATGTTCACATGATTCCTATTTACTCAGCCCTTATTCAGCTATTTTAAATAAGGCAAATATCTTCTGGATTCCCAGTTTGCACACTCTGCAAATATGACAGAGTTACCTCTGCCACAGTCACACACCAATCTCTGTGTCATGAAGTACACATTTAGAATTGAATTTATGGAGGAAGGATTTTTCAGGCAATATCTGTTTTTTAGGTAATGTTAAAAGGCATCATGTTACTGACTTCTTTCTTCTTTTTTTTTCCCTTCTTTTTTTAAAAGCATCTCAATACTAAACCTCTATATTCCTGCTACAGGTGAGAACTATTTTCAACTGCAGCTTTAAATCAATGCCTGATAGGAAAATGAGTCTCAGCATAACCACTTATTTATTATTAGCAACAATATTAAACAGAGCCATTTCTTTTCAGAATTCTGAGAACAAATGGCCATCATTACAAAAATATGACTTTAAATTGTCATTATTACCACGCTGTGATAATGACCTATCATTTTGGCACTTGTAATCCAAGTTGTGCTTCCTCCAATCCCTTGCTGTAAAACATACTGAACTCATTTACATATAAATATTTATTCTGCCTGCCTTCATTTTTTCCCCTTTGCTTACACACTACCAAGTTCAGTAGAGTTTAATGGGGGAGGTTTATTCAATTTTTAAATTATTATTATTTTTATTCTAAGCTTTTAAAACTCTCTCCCCATATTTTATTTTAGGGGTGCAATTGAGGCAAACTGAAACAACATTCCCAAGTCCAATCCCTCTGTTCAAGCAGCTTCATCCAAGAGCAAATTCTTTTCCATTTTGCTGTTCTTTGCATTCTCCCTAAAACAATTTAATCATAGTGACCCCCATTTATGATCAAAATGAAAAAATAAAAAAATAGTAAAAAAGGTAGCTTCACATTGGTTCCATTTCAAAAACTTGACCTACAAAATAGCATAATTAGCCATTTGGAATTATAGTCTTATTTTTACCATTTATTACAGCACAGAGAGATTCATTATTAATGCTCAAAGCAGCACTTACTAGAGAGTGTATAACCTTAAATACTTAATTAAAAAGTTCTATTTCCATTTACAGGAGATATTAGTGTAGTCAGTAACTTTTAAAGGTCTTGTTAATGGTCCACTCCTTTCATTCATCATCAAAATAAAGTAATACTAGAAGATGTGTTTTATTAATTTAAGTGAAGAAATGCACTTATTCAGCTGTAACAGCCCTCTTGCAAGTGATATTTGCTTCTTAAAGTAAATTTCTGATATTCAGTGGTTATAACTGTCCTGCTAATGGAATAATAACGAGGTGAATGTCATTAGCACACCTTGGATGACAGGATGTTCATCTGTTAAAGTTTAGGAATGGACATTGTCCAGTGTCTGCTCCGACTGAAACCATGCCCTGCTCACCCACTTTAACAGCAACTGCAAAATCTTGTTTACAAAATCTTGTTTAAATCTGTTGTTGCAATTTTGCATTTTAACACATTTCCTAAAGCTTGGGCCAAAGCTCACGCTCCTTATGGAATAACAGTTTTCTTTCTGTTCATTTTCCTAAATTAATTCATTAATTAGCACCTATACAGGCATTAGAGAGTACAGTGCAGAGAAAAGAGATGTAGGTTAGAGTTACAGAGAGGGAGTTTTTACCTCTGAAACAAAAATCTTCTAGACAAGAAGAATTCATCCTGCACATGTTAGAGACATGTCATTTTTGAAAGAGTGGGGAGAGGCAAAGGATGAAAAAAGAAACCCCAACTCAAATCAAACCAACCAAAGAAAAAAAACCAAACAAAACCCAGAACACCACAATGCTCATGCTGGATGCATTATTTGCATTTTTCCTAATCCATGCAAGCTGCTGTAGAACAGCTAGGTGTTGCCATTCATTACAATTTTCTGTTACACTGTGATAAATGGCACCCCCAGAGCTGCTCAGAGGATGCTCATTCCAGTCATTTAAGTAAGAGGTGATTTACCTCAAAGGGGTTGTTTCATACAGCTGTATGCCATGCCTATACAGGCCTGTCACTACTGTTCTGATTAGTGCTGGAATAACTAAATTTTCACTGAATGATGACTGTTCCATGCATGTATCACACTCTATCCTATTTATTGTAGCTTGCAAAATAAAACTCTACTAATTCTACATGCTGTAGAGCTAGGATCTTTTAATTCTCTTTAGAGACTTCACCCTTTTTTTAGTGTCAGATTTAACAAAAATTTTTGTTTAAAAGGCAACCATCACTCTCTAGTGACAATATTAGAGAAGACAATCTGCAGGCTGTACCAGTCAGTTTCCCATGGATCAAAAGAAAGCTTCTTCCACCTACATATTTCATAATTTGGCACCTTATTTATGCACAGATGCACAATGCTGTCCAGGTAGCACAAGGGTCTGGGCAAAAACCTGACAGGAGCAGATTTAACTCCTCTTTGGGACTTTGGCCATCTCTTCCTTGCTGATGCAGAATTACAGATATTAAAAGCAGGTATAAGGACATTCTGCTTCAGTTCATATCAGTATGACAGACATTTAAGCCTATAAATAAGCTTAAATCAATGTAGGTCACTGTTGTTAAAGCACAATTTTAAATTAGAGAAGATAATCTATTGGGCAAGTGAAAGCATGACTTCGTATTTTCAGTGAAAAATGAATGGAAGGTAAGAATAAAAAAAGTAAAAAAGAAAATTAGTTCTCCTTTTAAAAAATAAAGTGCTGCATAACTTCCTTCAACCTGTTCCTAAAATATTTAAAAAAAAACTTAAAGCAGAAACATTTAATCAATGGTTGCAGATTTAAATTCTCAATTCTGCTTTTTCACCCCAGGCTGCAGAACTTTTCTCAAATTCAAGAATTTCTTATTGTTGTTCCTTTCTGAGTATTAGCATCATTATTTTGCAAATATATGGAAGCATTTGCACTATACATAACCTATATAGTTTTTAAAATGAAAGAGTTTCATTTATGCACTTTGCACAATATTGAGAGCAAATCTCACACAGCCGAATTTTGCTTGATTGTACAACCACAAGAACACATTTTAAGCAGGATACAGGAGGTTTACAATTTCATTACGCATTACTAGTAACCAAATAATATTTTCCTTTTTTTGTTGTTTAAAAGTGAAAAGCCCAAAAGTGAAAACCCAGAGCAAACAACACGTTAAATTTAGAGTTCAGTGCTAAAGCAGTACAGACTACCTGAAGTTAAAGATCTTACTCCAACATAAAGTTCAGACAAGAAAAGCAGATTGGCAAATAGCATTATGTGTTGGTTTTTCTGATGTGAGAGAAAGGTATATTTTTTCAGATTTTGCCATCCAAATGCGGGTGCCAATAAGGTTCAGCTCCAGGGCTACTGAAACTCTTTCACAGTACCAAAAGTCCTTAGGCTACTGAATGATGGATAAAAATAGCTCTTACAATCACAGTGGTCATCATAATGAAGCCAATGCACAAAAGTTTTTCATCTGATCCAAAAATTCCAAAGATAAGCAAGAGTAGCACACAATAGAAAAGGTGAAGCAAAGCTCCACACCTTAAAAAGAGATCCAAGGTTGGCACAATAGCTTTGTACTATATACTGCTCTCATGACAGGACAAAATCATCAATATAAATCATCATCATCAATATAAATGAGGATACTAAAGTTATACCAGTCAGGTATGTGAGCTGTAACAATGGAAGTGGTGATAAGTGAGCAATTTTAAATAGAAAAGTAAATGTACTTGTTGATAACAGAAAAGAGTGACCCTTGCATTCACCTGCCTTTGGCATCACTCTTTAAATGGCTGTCAGAATCAAATCACAGACCCAGTTACAGAAGGATTTTACACCAACTTTGTCCAGCATTTAAAAATAAATATGTTGAATGGAAACAGTCATGAATTAAGCTCTAGCTTTCTAACATAAATGAGTAATCCAACAGCCAAAACATATTCTGATGAGAACAGTTCAGAAATAAACTTCAACTGCTTTTCAAAACGAAGTCTTTTAGATGCTAATGGCCATTGTTTTCTCACTTAGTAAGCAAAATTTTGTGCCACAAAAGGTTAGATGATTGCAAAGATTTAATTGAATGTCTAAAAGAAAGGAAAATGTTTCTTAAAAAAGCTAAGATGGACCTCTTACCCCATTCCTACAGCAAAATGTCCTGTAACAATAGAGATGTGATTTGCTGAAATTAAAATGCTATTATGGTGGAATTAGGGCTTCAATATTTTTAGCAGCTTAAATATGCCTTCAATTTTTAAAGGACATCTGATAACAGATAATTACATTTCATGTTACAGAAACAGAGTTGTTTTTTTAAGGAAAAATACTTTTCTTTTTTTCCACGAAGGTTAAAACACAGCCATCATTAGTAGCAGCAATAGGATTTAGGTGCCTACTTCAGCTTGGAGGATATATATTAGCATATAAATAGCCATTGGTGGCTGCTTGATTCTACCTATTTTATGTTTCAATGTGGCATCAGAATGCACTTAGCAAGAAACATGGGGCAGTGAGATATGTGCTCTGAGGAGTTCTGTGGTGTGGTGGTTCTATAGAAGGGGCATATTTTGCTGTTAAAAAATATCACTTCTTCTTATGTTATTGAGTATTATGTTTACTATATCATTTAAATACTCTAATTAATGAGATCTACAGAGCAATATGACGCTGTTAGAAGATGGTGTGTTGGTTTATGCAGCAGCTCTTTCCTGAGAATATGAGAGAATATATCAAGGTAGTGCATTTTCTATATGATAAATACAACTGTTTCTTTATTTATATTTACCTGAAATGTGTCTAAAATTATTTCTGCTTTTTTATTAATGGAAAATAATGGAAGAGCAAGGTGTGGTTATTACCCTGCCAACACCACTTTCATGCCATACATTTCCTCGTGGGAGGCAGACAGGGGGAAGGAAAGCCACGAGCATTTCCCATCCTCTGTTTCAGACTGACCTTCAAGGTTTACCCCTTTAAAATGTTAATCATGGTGAGTGACATTTCCTGTGTCACTGATCGGGCTGTGGCAGCAGAGGGAGAAATATTCTTTTCAACAACTTTGATCACAGCGCAGGAGGGGTGACTGGAGGCAGAGCAGGGGTGAGCAGGTGGCAAACATGCCTGGTGCATTCTTATGAGGGAGGTGAGCAGGGCCTGCAGCAAAACAAACCTGCCTTGTTGCAAAGGCAGAACCTTTCCTGAACCACAGCAAGCAGCTGCTCCAGCAGCATCCTTCAGCCTCCTGCTGCTCCAGGCTCTCAGCACATCCTCAGGCAGGATGATGTGACCACTCTGGAACCCTCCAGCTCAGAACTGGGACACTGTTCCTTCACAGTCACCCCAAGCAGGTAAGAGGAAAGTGTCACCTTGTCTTTGGAGCTGCAACAGGCATCGAGACAATTTCAGGGGAATTAAAGCATTAGCCAGGAAATGTCATTGATGTGTATCAGCTTCATCAGGTGACAGCATAGAAATAAGATTGTCACCATGAAAAATTAACTAACTTCTGATACTAAATGGTCTAAGCCCTGAACTTTTTAGGGTCCCTCTGTAACCACATGTAATATAGGATGGCAGAGAGCCCTTCCATGATTGTGTGTTCTCCCAGAGAACTGGCAATGGGACAAGAGGTCTTAAGCTGAGCCAGGGGAAGTTTAAGTTGGACCTTAGGAAGAAGTTCTGCACAGAAAGGGTGACTGGGCGTTGGAAGAGGCTGCCCAGGGAGGTACTGGAGCCACTGTCCCTGGAGGTGCCTAAAACCAGGCTGGATGTGGTGCTCAGTGCCATGGTTTACTTGAAAAGTTAGTGTTAGGTCACATTGGACTCAATGATCTCAAAGGCCTTTTCCAGCCCAGTTGATTCTGTGTTTCACATTCATCTGGAGAAGCTCTTGGCAGCACCTAAAACTCTCTCAGGGTCTGGCATTCAGGTGACTGAACCCAACCATTTGTGTCTATGTGGTTTGTTTTGAAAATGGAACTATACAAAAACATCTTGCATGCTATGGGTGAATCCTGATCTCTAACAAATCGATCTCCCAGGTTCCAAAAGGCTTTTTAAAATTAGAAAGCAGCCAATGCTGTGGACAATGCCTTCGTGGGTGCCACTTCTGAATATTCTGCCTGCCAATACCAAGCCCTTCTAGTCAAAGCTTAGAATCTTCATTGCTCACCTACCTTCCTTCCTTCTTGATTTTGGACTTAGGCCAATATCTTCATTCATTGAACAAAAAACAATCAGGTCCACAAGGGGCAAAGTAAAAAAATAATTTCTGGCACCACAAGTGCCAATATTTGAAATGCTGGCTGAAGAAATACAATAAGAGATTTTTAGATTGGGCTGATTAAAATAGTTATTAAAAGTGTTAATGTTTAATTATAAACAAAACATTGGAAGAAATTAAATACCAGTCCCATTACTTTCGAAATTGCCATCTCACTCTCAGTTAATCAAGTCAAAGAAAGGTCAAAGACCTCTATCTTCTAACAAACACGATTCTTCATTCATTACATTAGTCAAAAATTTTAGATTGCAAAAATCTGATATAACCCTACTATCCTATCTGCATCATTATAATTTTTAAATATGTTATTTCATCTCCATGACTTTTGCATTACAGTTTATATTGAATAAAGCAGGGCCAACACCTTGCAAATGGAACAGGAACCCCAACCAGGCACTCTCTTCTTGATTAAAAGAGCTGCTGAAAAGAATTATTTTTCAAATTAGTAAAGTCTGTTTCTGTGGCTTTTAAGTCCTAAACCAGAAAAATATATTTTACAGTAAAGGGAGAAAGATGGAAGGTCCCTACAATATATTACTTCTTTAAAAAGCAGCTTAACACCCCAGAATTGCAGGGGTTTAACAAAAAATTGATACTTAGTATCTTGAAGAAATAAGATTAGAAACAGCTTAATCACATTCATGTTTCAGAAGGGCAAACTATGGTGAAATTTTGCCCACTGGTTCAGCTGCCTCTCGGTTTAAACTGAGACATTTCATGTGTTCACTATTCCTGTGATTTTCCTTACCACAGGCTCATTTCCACTCTCCACAGGAAATAACTCACTCAACTTAATTTGAGAAAACAGACCAAAGGCATAGACCAATAGAAAGAATAACATTGAAATGTGCTTTTAAGGGACAAAATCAGTGGAGAAAAAAGCCTTGCAAGGAAAGAACCAAACTATTGCTCAGCACATCCCATGCTGTCCAAAACATATAAATGTTACAGCTATATTCCTATATAATCACTCACGTGTAACTTGGGATGACAACCACAACAAGTACAATATTATTATTATTATTATTATTAAGGTTTGAAATCAAGTCTACACAGAGTTAGGTAATTTAACACTGATCTGACTGCAGAAAAAAATACCTGATCTTCTTCTTCCTATTGGGAAGTAATTCAATATTGTATTGCAAAAACAACCCAGAAACTTATTTCACATTCTGTTGACTGACTGGATGGGAAATGTACTGCCAAGACAGACAAGTCTCCTGAGTGCAAAAACATCTGTAATCACAATTAAACAATAAAGTGCTGGCAGCATCTGTTTCCTCATGTCCCTGCAGGGTTTATGTGGAGCATTTGAGGTGATCTCACCCTGCTGGCCAAAAGGGTTAATTATTGTACAATGAGAAGGAGAAAAAAGTAACACTCTGAGGGGAAAGTATCACTGAGGAAATGTGCATTACTGGATCAATGGCCATTAACTGAAGAAGAGATTCACAGCAGGCTGTTAATGATGAGACAGATTACAGCTAGATACATCTTTCTGGTAAGGTCATCTGCTCAGAAGTAAATAATAATGATGAGGCAGCACACACTGGAATGGATGTGTAAACAAAAAAATAAAGAGCAGGAAAGAAAATCATGAAGATGGAAAAAAGATGCTCTCAGCTGATACTTCCTCATTCCACTAAGTATTTTAAGTACTGTGAGTCAAAGATAGTGGGGGGAAACTCCTTTCTAACCACACTTTTGGCAGGTGAAGGTTTTTTTCCCCCTTCTCTTTAAAAACTCTCTCTGTAGAGGTCTGAGTTGCAGAGCAGCCCATCAAACTTCAGGGGTTTGAAAGGGTCACGTTCACGGGGCCAGACACACACACTCCATTATAACTGTTGAACTCCTAAAAAAACGTGTCATTTTGAATTGTGGGGATGAAGTATAACACGGCGAGATATGTTTAGTTTCCTAATGCCTCGAGAATATTTTGTTCACTGTATAGTTATCACACACTCATTTCTGCAAGGCATGCTGCCTCTTGTACATGTCAGCTGAAACGACAGCAGCCCTGCTCAAAGACAGATGATGAACCTCCTGCTGTGCTGGCAAACAGACACTCAACAAGACTTGACTTTCACTGCTAACAGGCACGGACAGTGAACTTTGCAAACGAAGCCTCAGACTGAAAGAATGTGTCCAAAAAGCCCAAAGCTTCAGTCTCCAAGCTGCAGTCTCTGCCCCTCAGCCTGATCAAAGCAGCTCTCTCTCGGTTGGCCTTGTTCTTTCTGGATCTTTTAATCAAATTGTGAGTCAAGGGAAGGTTTGAAATGGGGAAAAGGAAAACCACTGGACTATTGACAGTCCAAAATAAAACGGTCTGGAAAATCAACATAGTTTAATAGAAGGGCAATGTGGTTTTCCCCTTAAAATAAAACAACAAATTTGCTTCACTTTCGAAATATTATACCATTATATTGCATGAGAGTTTTTTCTTATAGGCTGCAGTAATTGAAATAACTTTGCATGCTGGACTTTATTTCACTATAGTAACCCAGAATTTTCTAGTTAATTTACCTAAACAATTACTTGGAAGGCAAGCAGGGAGTCAATCCAGGACTATGTCCTAGAAGAGGATGACAGTGTTTGTGCACTTTTATCTGCATTATTTAAAATAATTGTAGCCTGATGACTGACAAGACATTCTTAAAACTAAACTAAAGAATACCCAAGTACCTAAAGCATGGAAGTTCCTTTCAAATGCCAGCAGCCAATTCTATCCTTTAGGTATGCACTTTCTTGTTGTTTATGGTGATCAAAAAAAGCATTAATCTTTGGTGCTTTTGAACACTCTTGTTACATAAGGAAGAACTTTCTCACCACATTTCCAATAGCATATGGTAAAAGACTTATTAAAAAGACTTTAAATTAAAAGACTTATTACAAGACTTTAAAAAGCAAGTAGGAGAAAGCAGCACAGCATCCTTGATCCCTCAAGGAAGATCTCTGTTGTGCTTAGTAGCTTTAAGGAAATCTGGGTATGTTCTTTACTGAAAACTATTCAATAATCAGTGTAAAAAAGCACGCTAGGATTTTTTTAGTCAGCAATTATCTGAAATTACTACCATTCAAAGGAAAAAAATACCTCAATGAATGTTTGTGTCTTACAGATACTTTCAAAGCACAAAATATAGAGAAACAGTATTAGAGTCTGCTCTTTACCACAGTGTAAAGCAGGAGCAAGTCAGAGGAATCCACTGTAGATATTCAGGTGTAAACTGGGCTAAGTTTGGGAGTGAATAGAGCCACAGGAAAAGGGCAGGGGGAGAGCAGTAATGGTGTCTTTCCTTTCAATAGTTTTATAGATTTATGAATGGCAGTAGTCCTCCATCCATGCCCAGTGATTGCTCTCATCTGGTTAATTATCTGCAAGCAAATTTGACAGAGGCTCTTTTCAACTTCATTTTTTAAAAAACCCTACTGAACAAAACTCAGCAAAAAAACCCCAAACCCCACCAAACCAACCAAAATCCCCCCCAAACAAAACAGAAATGAGGGGAAAAAAAAACCTCCCAAAAAACTAACAGATAAATAGAGGGAGAACATTCAATTTGTTGCCCCATTGAAGTAAACTCTACACTGTAAACTCAGGAATTGGTCATCCTTCAGCAGCAAATCAAAAAAAAATTTCAAATCTAGGGTTGGGTTTCAAATCTATGGATGGTTTCCCTGGATTTGGTGACAATGTTGGTCTGCCACAGACATGAGCAGCTGAATGAGGTAAGAGGTGGGTGCAGGCAGAGGAAGAGCTCAGGGCACAGAACTGGAATCATCAGAAAGAAGTCAGGAATATTTTCTTCCATACTGACTTGCTGAGAACTGAGTTGCTCTTGGATTTTAGTGTTTTCCTACAGGATTCAAATTAGAAACAAACAAGAAACAACAAACACACACACTGCCAAGACAGGCTTCTCAGAATTAAGAATTCTGTAAAACAGCATGGCACCCTCTAGATTCTCACAGGCAGGTAATAAATCCCAGATGATTTAAAAGCTAGTGTAAATATTCCTTTAGATTTATTATAATCACACCAGGAAAAAGGCATGGCTGAAAAAAACCCAAAGAACAAGACAAGCAATAAATTATGATCTCTATGTTTTCATAAAAATTACTTCTTTTTAAAAACATTCACAGACAGATGGGTTTTCTTTCACTTTTCCCATTCTCTGGCAAACTGATTAGTCTGCTTTTCTTTGGCGTATCACTACAAAACATGGTGTTTGCTGATTGAGATATTAGGAAACTAATAAAAGCAAAAAAAAAAAACAAACAAAAAAACACAAACCCAAAATGAACAAACAAATAAAAAACCATGCAAAAAACCACCAGAAATAAAGAGGAGCTTGTTGGGGTTTTTTCATATTTGCTAGTCAGAATATTTGGATTGTTAGAATGCTGCCCTTAGGCTTAAATTCATTACTGAAAATGAAACAACATATTTTACAGTTCCAATTAGCATCCATTTATACTTTGATGTGCTGATTGTGGGATTCCTGAGAACAGAATGTGTTGTAAAAGATATCTAAGTCAAATTTACCTGATGATGGCATAACAAGATTTTAAATAAAGGATGGTTCCTACTGGAGAAGACACTTCCTTTTTTACAGACGATGTATCAGGTGTTCACAGCTCTAATCTGTGTTATTGATAAGGATTGATACCATTCCTCACCTTTATTCACCCTGACAAAGTCTATACTTGGAAGAAAACAAACATTTCATCCATCATAAAAGGTAAAGTGGGAGTTCAGGAACACAGTTGCTCCAAAACTTCTGGGATTTTTTTAAAGGAATTAATAGAATAGAGCCAATTATAGTCTAATTGCTTTTCTTAAATTCCAGATAGAGTCAATATGCAAAATACATGAAAATTTTACAGACTTGTGATTGCTCTAGCCAGTAAAACCCATTCTAGTGATTACAAATTATAACTTACTGGACAGGATACCTTGAGTTAGTTAGATTTAGAGGACAATATAAATCTCTGCATTTTGCCTATTTGAAATTGTGTTGTCTCACATCTGTCAGATTCCTGAACTCCTCATGCAGATTCATTTTAACTGTCATGAGTGAAAGGGCTTCACCTATTTTCTTAATGTGTCATGCTACCTGTAGGTTTTTTACAGCTTTGGGTTAAGAAGATTTTACCACTCACCAGCTCAGTTTGTCTTCCATCTTTATCTCTAACATTAATCATAAAATCTCTTCTTTCTCTCGCAGACAGCTAAAGAATACTAAAAGTTCCTCCAAGACTGGAAGGAAAAAATACCCATTCTCATAACCAAATTTTTCAAGGTTTGCATGTCTCCAAGTGTGAAGGTCAAGATGAAGTTTTAAGCAAACTGAGGAGAGTTGATAAACACATATCATTTCCAAACTGTTGGTATATTTCAATGTTAGAAATTCATATTGTTTCTGTGGTCTGGTGCTACTAACAAACAGGTAACAATTTAGGATTGCCTTCTATTTTTCCTGACTTAAAATCAAAATATTGTTTTTATTTGGGAAGTTTGAAATTGACACATTTTATTTTATACCTTATAATATATATATTTGATATATTTATTTATTTTATACCTTAATAAATCTGTATTAGTTTATGTTTCATTTCATGTCACTGAACAGCAGCTGTAATCTTCCCTTACAGCACCATCACACCCATATGTATTCCAGATGCAAACAGCAGCTAAGACAAGAAAGTCCAACAATGACAATGTTTAGCCATAGGCAAAAAAATTAAACATATCACTAAATATTAAAATGAAAATTTAATCCAAACATCTGGAATTAGGAAGGAATAAATTATCAAGTCAATTATAAAAAATCCAACTCGTAATCTATTCACCTGTTGAAGATGTGACAGTTTGAAGTTCTAAGGACTTCAAATTACTGCATTCCTGTAAAAATGAAAGTGTTTGACTGTATCAGATGTACCCAACAGGTTTTTTAATTAGATTGATGGAGAAAATCAGCAGAGCAGAAACACCTTTGGGCCACAGAGACAGTGCAAGACCAAACACTTGTGTCCTGTAATTCCTGCAAATGAACATTTTGGATGATTTTATTCCAAAAGATAGCTAACTTTTCATTTGTGTTGCTTCCCTATTGCAACAGGTTGGAAAATTAAAAACTTACATGACACGATCTTCAAAGATGATGACAACTCTCAATCAGTAAAATTACAAAGAGAATAAAGATGAACAAAATTTTTGACAATAAATCCAAAACTATACAAGGTTTAAAGTATTTTGTTCATTCTACATTTGATAGCTTTCTATGCAGCCAGGCAATCCCAAATGTATGGCTAGAGAAAACGTGGAGAGGGGTTCAAAATGAAAAAGGAAACGGGAATAAATTTTGACATAGATCTCCTCTACTAAATATAGAATATTTGATTACTGGAAGACCTCACCTTAGAGCTTCACAAAACAGTGCAAAAATAATATTCTCAAAGAGCTACTACAGCATCTGTGGGAATTTGTTGGAGCAGCAATTGCATTCTTTTCTGTGGTCTCTTATGCTAGAGGGAAGAAAGTAGGCAATTATGAATGGATCACAGAATTTCTTCTTATATGCATGCTAGGGTAAGTCCTACTTCCTGTTTAATGGAAATGCCTTCGCATCTAATATTTCACAACTGCAATTTTATATAGGGTTTGGATAAACTTATTCTGCTTAGACTAATGTAATTTAGAACAAAAGAAAACAAAATGAAAGAAAACCTAAAAAGAATTATACTCTTAAATCTTCCCAAGCATTGAAGGCTCTTAGTGCTATGAAATGAGACTCACAAAAAATTAATGCTATTTGCACCCACCTTCATGGAACAAATAATCTATAATTAAGTAAAGTGATGAAATGAATATATTAAGCATGCTACAATAAATTCTCTTACATATATCTACCTTACAGAATGCAGGACCTAGGTGGCTTGTCTTTGTTGGTTTTAGTACGATTTTACATTACAAATCATAGTTTTATGCATGGTGTTAAAAAAACTCCCACAGATTACTATCTCTGTCAAAGCCAAGCTATATTTCTACTGTAATACAGCAAATCTGAAGGGATAATGCAACAGACTTAAATTACAAAACATTTCCAAATATTTTTTCTGCATTTGGAAACACAAAAAGCGCAACATTGTTACATGAACACTTTAAATTTCAATATAGAGAGAAAGTAATGCAATATTTCTTCCTTCCCAACAGACAGAAAGACAGATTAATTAGACAGAGATCTGTCAGTATGCTGCTCTACACTTTCACTCAGATAGGTGAAATCACCTCGCTGCCTATGGATCTCCACACCACCACTGGAAAAAAAAAAAACCAAAAAAAACCCAAAAAACTAAAAAGCCCTGCAGTTAAGAAAACGACTGGCTAATAATATATTTAAAACCCCACCTGACAGGATAAATGAAAAGGAATAAATGTATACAGCTAGTGAAACTCGCAGGGAGCAGGGGGAGGCTGGAGCACTTTTGCTGACAGTGACTGCGCTGTCAGTGCCCGTCTCTCTCGGAGGCAGCTGTCAGTCACAGCCCGTCCCTCTGTCCCAGAGGAGTTCATTGTGCCTGCAGACAGCTGTGGAATAACTGCTCCCAGGCGTCGGGGAGGCAGATGGAGTGGATCTGTCAATCATTGTCACTAATTATTAACTTCTGTCACTCAGAGTGAGGCAACATCTCCCTGCCTGATCCTCTGTGATTTGATCTGCTACGCCACCTCCGAGACAGGCAGCTCAACCTTTCATTATGTGTCACACACAGAGAGCTCTGCTGGGCCAGCCCTCCTGGCTCACAGCTCCTGCAGACCCTCACAACTCAGGGTTTTCTCTCAGAGCACTGCAGAGAGGAGCTGGCACCAAGGACACGCTCCAAATTTCATCCAAACATCTGGACTTAGGAAGGAAGAAATGATCAAGTCGATTATCAGCAACCCCGACTCGTAATCTATTTACCTGTTGAAGATGCGACAGTTTAACATTCTGAGGACTTCAAATTACTATGAAATTTTGTTGTATTAGAATAAAATTCCAATTGGATTTTGTAAAAAGCAGCACTGCTCTATTCTATTTTATTGTATTCTAACACAACAAACTGTAAAACTGTGGATATCAGAAAGGGACTGATACAGATACAGATACAGATATGGGGACACTTAGGGAAACACTCCAATTTAAGCTTCCATTGCCATGTTGTGGAAAAATGGAAGAGGGCAATAATTGGGTTCATGTAATTGTAGAGGAGACAAGAGGAAACTCTTCTGTTATTGCAGATTGCACCAATGAATCCAAACAAATGAACACAAATAGGCTTTGCTATTTGAAAGGACCAACAAAGTATTACAGGAATAACGTCACCATTATGACAGACTTGCAGAATTCAGTGCTTTATGAGAAGTCTCAGAGAATTAGTTTCACCATCATGTTCAAGGATCATCATGGAAAGAAGATAACATGACAAACCTTCTGCAGGCTTCTGAAGACTTCTCTGAAAAGAAAGGAGACAGGACATGTGTAAGAATTAGACACAGGTTTATAAAACACAAATACCCTGCATCAGCCCTTTTTAAAGTACAGGTGGTCCATTTCCAGCATTGTCCACAATCTCTTGGTACTTTTGAACCTTTTCCCCTCCAACAAGCCAATTTAACTGAGCACAGGGCACACTTAAAAAGTTAATGGGTTCAAGAAGGCATTAATGGTTGAAGTACAGCATTAGTGTGTCCCATTTCCAATGTTATCTGTCATGAAGTCTCCTAAAATGATAAACTTAAAGGTTTTAAAAATTCAAATAGTTTGGAATTGCTAAGATTTTGTTCTCATGTTAAATTCTATTAATTTTTTTACCCAAGACCACTTAGCCTGACCATAATTTATAAATTAGCTATACCAGTTTATTTAAATTAAAAAAAAATAAAAAGTAACCAAGAAAGTGTAAATCTTAAAGACTTTTCCATACCAAAGGATACAGTTCCTAACCAGCCCCAGGTTTAGTGCTTCTCTCTCCCAAAAACAACAACAACAAAAAAAACAGCCAGCAAGTGAAAACAAAAGATGGACTTATTTATGTATTTACTTGTAAACACTCGTTGCTGTTTTGATGGGTGCCTTGAAGATCCTTCTCCACTTTTTTCAGAATATTTCCGACTCAAAACCAAATCAAATTTCAAGTTGGTAAACAAAATAATAGCAAGGAAAATCTGAAAAGGGGAAACATTATTGGAAATGGCATAGCAAAGTGATATTCCAAATTTATTTCCTCACACAAGGAACCGAACATACATTTCAGTGCCTCTAATTATAGGGACTTTTGATAAGGTAGAGTTTTCTTTGGAAAGTAGGAACAAAAAGAGACCATGAGACTATTTCTCTTTCTTCATGTTTAGACCCTGACCATCTGTTGTCATTACAGGTCAAAGAACATTTAATTTCCTTTCATTACCTCTGACAAGAGTCCCTAACAGAATTTTAGTTGAAGAAACTTTTATAAAATATTACAAATCAAATAAATTGCATCTGAACCTCCAAATGCAACACAGTGGAAAACACAATAGTTCTTTATTTTATCAGCTGTCTGGTCATATATAAATCATCTATAACTAAAACCAAAAGTATTGAGAGTGCTATTTATCCAGAGTTAGCAAAAGGAATTATTTGACAGCTGAAAATGAAAAATCACTAATAAGCATTACAGTGTATTGCAGAGTTTAAACAATGTGATTAAGGAAACTTTTGCAATAATAGGAAGTGTATGTGATTCTATTTTACCTTGCTAAAAGAATTCCTCTGGGATTTCTTACTCTGTTATACAATAACTAAACTGGAACATTATGTTAAACAAGCCTCACATTCTACCTGTATTCAGTATATATTTTAAACCAAGAAATAAAGTTCTTTCAACTTATTGCCTTTCACTAAATCATCCATATTTTCTCTCGAATTATTTGCCCAAAGCAGTAAGTAGAGCAGAAGGAAAGTCTAAAAGCCCTAACTAATGCTTTGGCCACTCAGATGTTTAAGACATGCACTGTAAACACATTTAAACCATCTTACACAAATCTAATTTTAAAAGATGAAACTAGAAATTTTCTTCAGAAATACTGAGTAGAAATTTCAGGGAGGGAATACAGAGAAGAGATGGTGGAAAATAAAGCATTTACCATTAGCTCCTGCTGTGAGAAGCCAGTAACAAAACAAAACCAAAAGGAACAAACAAATCCTGCAGTGTAATTCTTCATGAAAAAAACTCAAAAATGAAAGAACAGCAGCACAGGCAATAATTACACAGTTTATACTGTTCTCTAAATGTTTAGAGAATTAGAACCAATACAAACAGAAATCAATCAAGATATGCCCAAGAAGAATGTGCAGATAAGAAGAGCAAATTTGTCACTTATGGTGTGTGCTGGGGTCAGCAGTGATTGGACTCCACCAAGGCACCAAAACTTTATCCAGATCCAGAAATGAGATCAGGTGGCTTCACTGAAATGCAAGATTCAACAAGAGCCTCACATCATCTGGAAAACACCATACTTGATATTGTGTTCCCAAGTTATCCTGAATTACAGTTTCTTTGCATTAAGCCAAGTTTTCAAACTATATTTATTTTCCTTAATTAAGCTTACTTAGGGCACTATTTGGAAGTATTCACAGATGAACAAAACATTCCAATAACCGCTGTTATCTGGTGTATCAACGTGTCATTTGAACCAGCAGCTTCACTAAATCCAAAGCAGAGACAAATACTTAAACTCTTTAAAGGTAAAACCCTCAAATTTAAAGTTTTCTATAAATTTCTTCCGTTTGTGTGTTGAAATCTGCAAATCATTGGCAAGTATTCTGCCCATACAGCTTGCAAATAACTATATAGCACTCAGTAAACCCAGGTACAAAAATACTTTCTAGACAAGTAGAGTGCTCTGATAAGTTGCAATTCTAAAACACAATAAAATTTTCAAAGAAAACAAAGTACACATGTGCAGAAATAATGTTTTCCAAACTCCAAACAATTAAATGATTAGCCAATACTATTTTAAATACTTGAAGTTCGAAGCTGTACGAATCTGAATCAGCATTTGCAGTCCATGTGCTTCCATAGAGTTATAAAGCAATGATGCAAATTCACAAAAATGCATCCAAATCTAGCTCTTGATATTGCTCAGACTTTGAACCCAGCCACAAGCAGGTTAAATTCATAGTTCTGTATAACTGCTGTTTATGTCAAGTAGGTTGTCACAGAAACTCACAGGGGTGAAAGTTTCTAACACTGCAAATGTTATCCTGAAAGGATATGATGTCCTAAAGGAATCATTTGAAATGTAGGATCATGAAAAACCTACATTTCAAATTATTTTCAACCAGGCGAGGCAAACCAAAGTCTCTGACACTCTCTCCTTTATACTGTCTCTGGTTTAATCACATTTCAACTTCCAGTGCTGTTCTTCAAACCATTCCTGTATTCAATATATTTCAAATACAATCAATAGAGAAAATGAGAGAGGAAAAGCATGTGTCTTGCCCACTTGGTTTAGAAAACAATAAACTCAGTCTTGACAGTTCATGTTTCCAAGCTAGACAATTAAAAATGGCAGGAACCCATAACTGTTGTGCCTAACATCAATAAGTTTTATTGTTTTGGTCGTGTACACAGGCATAAAGAACCACATGTCCTTCTCTCAAATCTGCAGAAAAAGGAAATACAGAACTCCTAGAAGAACCATTCAGCAATATATTTATAAGTGGGGTCCATCACCCTAATTCCCAAATGCCCCATTCAGTTGCCAGCCAGCTCTGAGTTCCCCCTGTGTATCTAAATTTCCACTGGCCACGTTCCCAGTGCACTTGAATTCCTGCCCATCAATAATGGGTATAAGTGAACCTTCTCCTTGCTGTATTCTGTACAAAAAGAGAGACCAGCCTGCCTCAGTTGTCTAATGAAGTCAGCCACTGAAATCCTCAACAAAGTGGAATCCTAAGCCCATCATTTTCTTTGCTGTTTTCTCTTTGCTGTTTGAAGCAATTTGGTAAACAGGCTGTTGCAGAGCCCAACTCTGGTCAGTTGGCATTTTTTTATATGGTACAATGAACATGAGATATTTAAGACTGGACTCCCCATGTCAATGTAAAGAAATGCAAAGGCTTTCCAGTATCATCACTGGAAAAAGGACAGAATATATATTGTGCCACAAAACATAAGAGATGAGAACTACAGTGCTGAAATAGCAGCCTACTGTGAACCCACCTTTTTTGCTTTCTCAGGCTTCAGTATTCCCTTCCCTGAAGGCCTCCCATGCTACCATTTAACATCAAATTCTGTTCTCTTTATAAACAGTTACAAACACAAATAGCTTGCTAAGAAGGTAAAGACCATAAAAAAACTGGAACTCTATTCAAACTTCAAGAGGTTTTTAGATATTACAATAAAGAATCTGATGCATTATTAAGTGACCAAGGATGAATACCTTTATCATTACAAAAGAAGAGTTGTGTGACAGTCATGTTATGCAAAAATGCTGAAACAATCAGGAATAGGAAATGAGCACAAGGTAGAAAATTTTTAGAATTAGGCTAATATTATAATTCCTGTGCTGTCGCTATAATGATGGAGAGCAGCACCAGAAGAATATTCATTCTAGTAAAGCCTTTCCTAGGCTAAGAGAAAAACATTATTCTAATGTTGAAAACACACATCCTGCCCTGTCCAAAACAGAGAAATGATTTACGAAATAAAATGTCATATTTGCAGCAGCTCCAGAGGGACATTTTCTTATTCCTCAGAGAACCGAAGCTGGTAAAAATGATAATAATTTTTATTATTGCAACAACAACAACAACAACATTTCATAGTCAATAAGCAGGGGATGCTTTGTGCTCCCACAGAAATGCAGGGAAGCCGATAGTCCTAATGTTTGATTGTGAATGTGTCTGTCAGGAAACAAACGCGAGCCTTCAGCAGCCGCGGCTGCCTGATTAGTTTCACAGTCACTCCAACGAGCTATCAGCTTCCCAGCGTGAGGTTCTCCTGCATCACTGCTCCGAGCCTTTAGGCAAAGGATTCTAATAATGAGTCACAGTGCCGTGACTGAGGCCACACTTCTGCTCTGGTGAGCTGCTTGCTGAGAGGGGCTGCATACACCCTCATTATCATTTTACAGTGCTTTTTTTTATTATCATTATTATTATTTATTTTTATTTATTCTTTTGTATTCCCCGTTCCTTCCTCCAAACGCTTGGTGCATTGCAGTGAGAGTGCTAAGTGTTACCACCAGGACAGAAGCCATATGCTCGTGTTTAATAACCTTCTGCAGAGAGGGAGGCACACAACTTTAGGCAGAGTATTCTGTGCAAGAATAAGTTAAGATACAGTCTTCCAGCACATCCTAATAAATAGATGTAGGTATCCTCTTTGCAAACAACAGAGGTTAAAACTTCGGTTACTTCACACATTTCTCTTTTGTTAATGGAATTATGCAGAGTTAAAAAATAAAACAAAGAAAGGTGAATCACTTATTTAGCTGCACCATAGGAGCTAGTAATGCCTTAAGTTTGAGCTTTCATATTTTCAGATTCTATGCTGCCCAGGGGTGCAGCTCTGAGCTCACACTCAGTGTCACTCAGCTCTGCACACAGCAGGGACACAAAACAAATC
>JBBMKD010000079.1:2810560-2822215 GCA_037834095.1 Argya squamiceps | reverse complement strand
GAGCTCCGTCCCTGCCGGAGGTGTTCCCCGGCCCAGCCCAGGTGAGCTCCGCTCCGGCCGGAGGTGTTCCCCAGCCCAGCCGAGCTTAGGAGTTGTTCTCCAGCCCAGCTGAGCTCTATTAATGAAAAGGACCAGTGACTATCATTTGTATGCCTTTACTGTCTAGAGTCATCACCTGAAAACTGAGTATTCAATTCTGAGTCAGCTTTTAATTAAGACGAAAGCTAAGACTGACTAAATGGGACTGTTGTATTTAACTTTTTTAAGTATATCATAAAGTAAAGATGGCTTTTAAAAGTTTGCTTAACCCCATAGGCCTTTATAGACCTTTGTCTATAAAGACAGGCAGACAGGCGTTACGGTTTGACTTCTTGGTTTTTTTTCATTTTATTAGCACAAAATCCTGTAGTGGGTGAAAAGAAAGAGAACATACACATACTTAGAACATGGAAAACTCACCACACAAATGGGGACTCTTTCTTCCTGTTATTTTGCCAATTACTTCTTCTCTTGCCTTCAGAATTTGAACTTAGTGCTTGCAAACTACAAAACCCAATCTTATAAGCCTGCAGCACTTCCCTAAAAAAAATCTCTGCAGTTCCATTAGCAAAAAGGGGCTCAGCCTAGATTTAAGAGAACAGACCTAGAGCACTTGAATTCCAGTTTCCTGCTGTAAAAAAAACCCAAAAAAACAAAAAACCAAAACATTTACACAGTATGTGCATACACCCCAATGTTAATGCATGTATATTCATTTTTACATAGATCAATGGAAGTTCATTCTATAAGCACAAGAAGCAGTCCCATGGTTATTTCTGACCACATAAATACAGTTGCAGAGATCACTTCAATTAGTTCTTCTTGCAGAAACTTTTATAGTGAGACTTGTATAGTTGGTCCAATGGCTTTGCAACACCTATACACACACAGGGACAGGTCAAAGGAGGCAAAGTCTTTATGTGCCAGGGCTGGGCTTCCTGCACAGCAAGGCTGGTGTACAGAATGACATCTGCAGTATAATACCAATAAATTAAAGAATTCATATATACTGCCCACAGTATGAAAGTCAGCAGAATTCACAAAATCAGAAAAAAACCACTATTCTAGTCAGATTGCACAGCGACAAACAAGAGGGTGTTTGTCATAGTACAGAATCAATGGACTTTCAAAGCCCAGTACTATTAGTACATTATGGCACAGTGAAATTAATTGCCATGCACAGATAACACCCTCAGACATTTTGCTAGGAATTGTCTTGATTATCAGTCAGAGAGTGGAGAAAGATCCACCATCAAAAGTCAGTAACTTTATAATTTCTTTGCTTGGGAATAGCTGGAGGTGGCTGCTCTATTCCAACAGATGGCAGACATTTCAGTTTAGTTAGCCATGCATCTATTTCATGGATAGGATTAATCACACAGATATATGGCATCCATGTTTTTGCAAAAGAGAGCAGGTAGTTTATTTCTGATTTTAATCCTTCCCTTCCATCAAAGGGGACATACCAAGAAGTGTGGTCTGAAAGCAAAGTATCACTATCTCTTAAAATGAAGCTCCAGGTCAGTTCTCTAAACAAACACATGATCACTAGAACAGAGCTCTCTTATCTTGCATCCACTTAACAAGCACAGAATTCATGAGAACTATGAGCACACCAGCAAGAACAAGAACTACTTAATGGAATGATTTGTGAGACCAGCCTCAGCAAGCAAAAAGCCTGAGTTTCACAAGCCTTAATAACACCAATTTTGGTTTTGCATGACAGGAGGTAAACTTAAGCAAAAGAGGATATTCTACAGATTAATTTAAAAAAAAATTTAAAAAGTTAAGCAACTAAGTGACTGTTCAGTGTTTCACACAAAACCCAACTCAATTGTTTGTAAGTTTTGACCAGGCAATCAGCCAGACACAGACTGTTAAAAGAGGACTCCAAACTGAAAACCTACTGCATTTGCAATACAGCTGATTTCAAACTGGCATTTCTAACTCCACTGGCCTCAAAGTATTTTCACAGTAGTTTCAGTTGCCCAACATGAGTTACAATCTGCTGTTCCACAGTTAGGACTGCTCTCCTCTGAAACACACTTCAGGCTTTCAGACTACTCTTCTCTTGTTCCACAAAACTTTGGAGTGAAGAGCTGACAAGTCTATCCAAGGTCTTTAGCTTTCCTCTAGACTGCATTCCTAGGTGTGCCATTGTGAGTCACTGCTTTCATATTTGAGGTGCTTGATTGATGGTTGCAGATCCTGTGGGAGGCAACACCTACTTCAAAAACTTCATGAATGGCTTTGCGGAAGCAATGGAAATTGTAGTCTATCAAACCTGTCAGGGAGAGGAAAATCTGTGTTCAGGCTGGCATATTTATGTAAACAGAGCTTCAAAATCAATATAAAATTTAGCCAATAGGTATTTTGCTACTTATTTAGTATAAACTTGGACTCAGAAGATCTAACGAAGTTTTACTGATGCTAGTATTTATTTGGAGTGTCTCAGGTTTTTTTGAGGAAAAGGCACTCATTTGGAATGCCAGGAGAATATTCATGATCAAACAGTAGGTAAGGGGACCATGGCTCCATTCTACTGATTCCACTAGAGCAGATGGGAGGGACAAAGCTCATGTGAAGTACACAAGTCATTTTGGCAGGAGGACAGTGATTAAAGTGATGATTCACAAATTTAAATATACAACTTCATTATATCTATCTCCAAAAAATAAAAAAATTCCTCCCATAAGAAACTACACAAATTTACTCACACAAAAATCAAGGTGACTTGTAAAGTCATATGAATATTTTACAGCTGATAAAAAATATTCTATAAAAGCTGTTCAGTGGTGGGGAAGCTCTTACCTTTGCGCTCAAAACTCTCTTCTCTAAGAATGCAAACTAATGCCAAAAACTTTGTTACTTCCTTTAAGTACAGGACTGTTGTGTTATTGAGCTTGATAATTGCCATTGACTCTTTATCATAAGCACTTCCAGTGCCATCTTCTTTTAACCTAAAAAAGAACAAGTTAACCCAAGGCATGATCTAATAGGCATGCATATGTAACTTCCAAGACAAAGAGCTGTTAAATGCAGATGGAAGAATATTACTCATACTGAACTAAGCAAATGCAGAACCTGCAATGCAGGTCTTGTATCAGTGAGTAAGACCATTATCAGACATGGAGTTTCTCAGGAAAGTCAGATCTAACCAGAGCAGAGGCCCTCATTAGCTACTGCCTATCACAGGTTAAGAGCAAGCTACCAGTGTGCATTCTTCTGATGTCAGTGGAGTCACATCTGGGTGAAATTACTTTTGCTAAATTAATACAAAGGCTTCTCTAGTGAGGCTGGGGCAGAGGATGCAGCACAGAGCAGGACACTTTTTGGTCTTAAGCTAAACCAGCCTGCATTTACAAGCAAAGATGAGCATGCTGTTTTCTATCTTCAAGTTATTAGTGTTAGTTAAATTACCATAGAAGCAAATGATGTATCCCAAGTTACTTCTAAGCACTCCTGAAAAAAACCCCAACTAAACAGTTACACAGCCCAGGATCAACCCATCAGGAGACAGACCATTAAATGCTGTGGTATTTTCTTGGTAGCATTTTCCAGGCTACAATCACAATTCTAAGATAAGCTACCACTTCTTCAGAACCACTTGAAAAGTCCAGAGGGAAGTATAATTCTCTTGTAAATTGTGAGATATAAGCACTATATACATCCCTCATGGAAAGCCAGCAGGAGATGAGTTGACTTCTGTTGTTCTGATTTTTTAGCCTTCTGATGTTTTTATTTTTGGACTAGAGTTTTTTTACAAATTTTAAGAAAAACAAAGACTGATGTTTAGTAAATAATACATTCCTTTCCAGGGAGAAAGACAAATTGATGAACTTCTAAGTTGACCACTGGGGTAAGGGAGGTGTGACTCTTGTCCCCCAACTCCTGATCAAATTCCAAACCCTATTTAAACTCCAAACCAAAATAAACTTTCTCTTTTCCTTCTCATCTCACAACCTGACAGGTGAGTGTAGTTCTTTCGTATCCTCTAGGAACAGACCTCACAAATGTTATTCTGTTCAGACTGCAGCAAGTCTCAAAACAATGTCACTGCAAGTTACACTAATGGCATGCTACCGACCCCAGTTATTTGCAGGTGTTTATGAACTTGTATCCACCATGCCAAACAAGACACAGCAGAATTCAGATTTCACATGAAATATGATTTCTACAAATGTCAGACAGCTGTCTGTGAGTGGAGGGAAACAAACCAAGTATAAAGGCTGCCAAATCATCTGGATTTATTTTAGTTACTCACAGAACCAATGTGCTCTAGAGACCAGTTGATAGCATGACAAGGCCAGCACCAACTGCACAGTTTGCAACCCATTCTACACCTTCTGAGGACTTTTTTTTCCTAGGAGTATTGATCACTTACCCATATATACAGGAAACATCTATCACTACATCAATCATGTCACAGCACAACTCATATGACTGCATGTCCACAGGGGAGCTGTCTGTTGCAATGTAGATTTTGCTGACTACATCGAAGAGAAAAGCTTTTTCAATGCCTGAATTCTTCAGAAAGAGAAAGAATTTAGATGAATTTTTAAAAACGACTGCATTTTAAAAATCTCAAGTAGAATTCATACATTTTCACATTCTTAGTAGCAGAAAATGGTTTAAATATATGCAATTTGGAGGCTGAAGACAGATTCAAGATTTAGAGCATATACTTTATAAATACAATACTCTTGTTGCCATAGTATATATCAACATCACATAGCTGACAAAATAAAACTGGGGGCTCTGTTACAATTCTTTCTCGTTTATTATTTAACTGATCATTATTAAGGTTACATTTTACTGTGCTTCCAGAATCCATATTCAGCAATTCACCTTTTCTGTGTTTCTGTTAACTCCAGAAGAGCCATAACTCACATCCACTTAAGGGACTGGGCTCAGAAATGGGATATTTCATAGTAATATGCTGACTCTGAAATTTTATACTTGTAGTATCTTGGCAGTTCAGTTTCTCATGAAGCATTTGCCATGCAGTGTAACAACAACTAAGCCAGCTTCTGAAGTTAAAAATCCATGAAAATTGCCACATAATGACCAAGGAAAAGCACAATGCCATTTGTAACTGAGCACTTTGGTAAAATGCATGTGCTCACACAAAGCCTTCTATGGTTCAATTTACCACATACACACTACTGGCAAAGCTTCTTTTCTATTTATGCACCACAAGCATTCCTTATCTCTTCCTCCCAGCTAGTCTGCATAGTGTCCTGAGGACATCCAGACAATCTTCCTGGCATCAGGATTACACTCCACATCCTCATGACACTGGGGAGGGTCAACATGCCCTTTATCCACTGGGCCAGGTTATTACAAACAGTCCTCCAGCAGACAAGCATTACCTGGCAGCATGACATGTGACATGTGGAATGCACAGCTCCCCCTGGATATAAATGCTTTTTTCTTTGTTGTCCTCACAGACAACTTAATTGTTTTGTCTCTAAGGTGATATTTTATTTGATTAGAAGTATAGAAAAGCAAATTTCTATGACACTAATTCCATAAGAAATAGAAACACTAAAGAATAAGGGCCAAAGTCTCACAGGTCATAGAAAATAGACAGCTAAGTTCATATTATCAAAAAATTCTCTTGCCAGCACAGCTACATTAGACTGTGAAGTGCCTTAGCAAAGTAATGAGTGTACCCTGCTGGCAGGAACCTTCCATCAGCTGTTATAAACTAGACAAACTACACTTTGTCAATATTTAGAGAACCCCTACAAAGCACACACCAGCACAACTGTGGTAAGGAGCTTTTAATATAGAAAACCAGGTCAGCAGAGGACACCTACATGATGCCACCCAAATCTCTCAAGGGCAGCAATCTTTAGCAGGATTTGCTTTACCATTCTGCCTATTTCATGCAAAGTTCTGTCAGATGAACACTTACTGATATGAAGATATTAAGTAGATTTTCCAGGGTTGGCAGTTGTGGAATGAGCTTCTGTACCACTTTACTGAAGGCTTCAAATATTGAATGGTCATAGATACTGGTCAAATAAAAGCTGAGACGAGGAGGGAGGGCAAAGAAAGAAAAAAAGATGATTCAAGAGTATTTCAGAATTGCAATAGAAATGTTAAAGTTATGTTTTCTAACATTCAGGCCTGCTATTTTGCCTGGGATGCCTTTATCACAAATATGTCTGGACATTGCACAAAGAAATCTAAGTTGTGAGCAGCTAGAATACACATGAAACAGATTTTCCTCAAACTCAAGAGATGGGAGACCAAAGATAAAATTTTGAACATTGTTAGAACACACACAGCACACAGAGTGCATATCACAAAGGTATAAAAATGCTTAATTAGATTTCTTTCAGTCCTGTTCCCAGCCTTCCACTTTTTTCACATTAACATTGAGAGACAGTGGCTCCACAAGAATCAAAATAACAGCAAAACCCGAGAAAAGATAACTTGGTTTAGAGGTGTCTGCTAGAAGATACCTTAAAAGTGAGCCAGATCTCAAGTAACAGACTAAGCTTTTAGAACCAACCACACTAATCACAGGGAGGAGTCAGTGCAGGTCAGGACTAGAAGGCAGAGAGGTTCCTCTCTCATTTCCCTGCCCCTCCAGCCCACATGGACAAATTTGTAACAAATCTGTTACACTGAAGGAGAAAGACTTTCAATTAATCACCAATGGATATAAATTTGTTGATTGGAATCTGATACAGTAGCCTGTCTCTTTTTCAGTCAGCCCAACAGCTGAGGCTTGTCCATAAATTCAGCAGTGTATCTTATTAACACAGTTGGTTCAATATCAAGAAACCACCCAGACCTTCCCCCAGTTGTTCCAGTATTACAGCTAAAAGCCTTTAATGTGTATGCATATCAGCAACATCATGAATCAGAGTCTGCCAGAGTCTTTAACTCACCTAAGGTGAAGTTTTTCAAGCCCAGCATCTGTAAGATCATCATTAGCCCTCTGATGAATATCCCTCTGAGTTTCTATTTTATGGTCATCTGATAAACCATCAACTTTATGAATAAAAACTTCAAAGTTCATTTCTGGGTTGACCTTGTAGGCTTTTGACACTGTAATGTGGAGTCTTGTTAAAGCTTCCATGTAGTCATCCTGTAAATCAATTTTGGCAGGAATGAATTACAAAGTTTCTGCCTGATAAATATTCCATTCTGCACAACAACAAAATACTTCAGTGCAAGAACTTCACTTCTGTAACTAAAAGAAGTATGGGAGAAGAAAATACCTTGACATGTCATAAATCCAAGCAGCTTAGATTCTTTCTGTCAATTCAGTTTCATTAGCTACACAAGGCTCAGCTACACAAACCAGACTTGAGAACAAAAGGTGGGTTACACTCCAACCCCAGCACAAGGCAGCAGTGATCTCCAAGGTCTCCTAATAACCAGGTAACCTCCCATGGTGTAATTCCTAGATTTGTTAGAAACCACCAGATATCCAGTAGTACCAACACTAGAAACTGAGGTCACAAGTGTGCTGTTTTAATTGAACTCCAGAGCAGAAAAAAGGGATAATTCAGACCATCTACTAAGCAGGTTCTCACTATTATTGCAGAACATGTCAGTTCAGAGCCCTTTTCCACTCTCTCCACCAGCAGCATATGTCCAGTCACTTCACCAAAATAAACCCACACACCACAAGTCAGTGTCAATGCATCTCTTCATACACACCAGAAACCTTATGAACTTATCTAAAAATATAAATTACTGGCCTCTCAATCATTCCTTTCACACAAAAAAACAAAAATAAAATGTCCTTGTGATTTGTGTTTACCTGGGCATCAATAACATATATTAGAGCACCTGTTCCTCTGAAGATCATCTCATAATCAAATGTGGGATCAAAAAAGTCCATCTGTCCAGGAAAATCCCATATTTGGAAGTTCACAAATGAACTGTTGGAAATATCATCCTTGTAGATTTTGTTGGTACTTTCCAAGAACAGAGTCTCATTGGGAGACATCTTGTGAAACACCACCTGTTAAAAGAACACAAATAATAGTCTAGATTTTACCTTATTAGAAGAAAAGAGTGAAAGATTTGTGACTTGAATTCTACAAATAGGTTTATCCATTCTAAAATGTACAGCTTCCTGCATCAGCTAAGGAAATTACCTACCCCCTAAAAGAACCAAGAACTGAGTACAGTTAAACATTTTCACAAGTCCAAAGAACATTACTGGCTGAGACACAGACATCCAAGTTACTCTTTCCTTCCCTGCAAGGCTAGCACAGTGTTCTCAAACTCTGTTATATTCAGATCTGGTGTAAAGCCAGTTAATTAAATAACTGCAAGCTTTTAAGAACCTTTCCTTTTCAGTCTTAGACATTCCCAAAGGAGACTTTGCTTTTAGTCTGGTGTCAAGTGTTAAAACACAATATAATCTTTTATATATAATTATATATATATAATTTTTATAATATAAAAAATAATATAATGGTTCCTAAACTACAATAGAAGTACACAAAAATAATATCTTAGCTTCAGAGAGCCAAATAGCTAGGTAGTTTGCCATCTATTAATAACATTTTTGAGCAGGGAATGACAGAATGGGTAAGGCTGTAAGGGAGCACAGCGGGGTCATCTGATCCACCCTCCCCGCTCCAGCAGAGCACATGACACAGGATTGCATCCAGCTCCAGCGAGGGAGACTCCACACCCTCCCTGGGCAGCCTGCCCCAGGGCTCAGGCATCCACACAGCAAATAAGTAATTCCTCCTACGTAGGTGGAACTTCCTGTCAAAGTTCACTAAAGAAACGATGAAGGATTTCACACGAGTTGGTAAAAAAACAGCTGAGCTGCAGGATGACAAACGTACTCGTTGCTAAAGCTCAAAAAGCCCCACTGGGATTTTAACCCTCCCTTGTACAGACCCAGCAAAAGCAGCCCTGTAGCAGAAACAGTCAACAGAGAGCGCTGTGCTAATGCAACTCAACCAGACAACACCAAAGTTACACCCAACAGTGTGCTCCAAATAATGCAGTCACACACCAGGACTGCAAAAAAATAAAGAAGTTTCATACACAGCACTTGGTAAACCTAAAAACTTCACAACAGGGACTGCAAACTTGGTAATTTTGGTTTCTTCAGGGGTTTCATACAGTCACAGAAGTCATCCATTAGAGACCTGATGCAACAAACTGTCAAAAAAAAACCTGCAAGACAAACAGCTCCACACCCAGCACAGTTTAGTGAGGTTCAAAGTAATACTTCAGTCTAGATTTTTAAGGCCAAAGGAAAGAATTTATTTCCTTGGGGCAAACACCTTAGGAGGCCAGGGTCTAAATGAGGTTTTAAACAGCAGGACATTTGTATGGAGAAGTAAGAATATTCCTAGACACATAGCAGCTGTACTGCATTCTTCCAGGTTTGCAGCATAGTTTTAAAGCATTCTGAAATCAACATTTCTTTTGGAACTCAGCATCTCCCACAAGAGCAGGACAGAATTAGTAAATTCAGTTTAAAGGTGATAAGTCTCTGGGAGGCAACATTGTCACCTCCTTTTTCCCCAAAATAGCACATTTCATCAGATTTATGTTCTCCACCTGAACTCTTTCCAGTTTCCTATTACATCAGTACAGCACAGTAAGTCCAGTTATGCAAGTCTGCACAAAAATTTGTTTATGAACTGAAGCAATCACCATATTCCCAAAATCTACCTACAATTTATACTGAATACTCATAGGTTACACCAGTATGGAAAACCCAATTGACCAAAGGGGAAAAAAAAAAAAGAGTCCCTCCCTAGGACTGTGGTTTTTTCTTTCATGAGAGATCTCTTGTCAATACTGCTTTCAGTAGAAGCATGAAATGATTTAATAATTCATGTTTTTCACAGAAATTTCTAGATAATCACACAGCCAATGCCTTCCCCAATAGAGTTTATCTTGCATATACCCCTATTTTCTGGCAAGGGGATCAACAGCTAGTGCCCAGACAGAGGGGCTGGGTCTGGATATGACCATTTTTGAACTTGAGAGATTTAAGAGGAGGGACACTGTTAATAAGAAATTTCTTGATATTAGAGTTTGCTCAGGCAGCATCACAATGAGCTCCTAGGTACCAGAATCACAGCTTCCAATTCCTAAGTAAGACTGGTAACTGATTGGCAGAAGATAAATTCTGTGTCCTCTTATTGCACATCCAACATGACATTATTCCTTTCCTATACAACTACTGCAACAGGCCCTCAAGGAATTGAAGACTATCAAAAAAAGTCCAAAAGATAAATCTATAAAGAGACTTGTCTTAAAATCTATCTGTAATTTGGAGTTCCTGTCTTCCTCTAGCTATTAGGGTTCAGTGTTTTCAAAAGTGGGTAATACAATAAGATGTCTAATAACAGTCTACAATGAGTACCATTCACATGAGTAAGAGTCAGAAAATGACTTTCAGTGAAAGCAGTGCATTTGCACATACAGTGGGAGCATTTGACCTAAATAATGGGGAAAAACTGGTAAGGCTAAAAAGCAACAACAGCCCAGTCTGCCACTGTATTTCAGCACAGCACAATGGAAAAAAATTCTCATTAATAGAGTCTGAACTCTTGGGTTTACTGCAGTCTATGGATTACCAAGCAGTCTGCATAAGATTGCTAAAAGAAGCAGATGCATACCTGCCATACTGCAATGTCCAAAAAGGCTTCTCTGCACAAAACCTTTATAGAAATCTCTGCAGGTTTTCACACTTGCATCTGAAACAAATTCGAGGCCCTTAAGTCTAGAGCTGAGACTAACACATTTCACTAGTAATATCTTCCCATAAAAATATCACCTGAAAAGATCACAAGAGGGACTGCAAACGTAAAATCTGCAGAGGAACAAAGATTGTTCTGAGTGCTACAATTCTACTGAGCTACGGGGCAAATGAAAAGCCAGTTTTGTCTTATTTTTATTAAGAAACACTAGTGACTTCACCAAGCTACCAACAAACCTAAGGCACCGGAACTGTTGTATTTCCTCCTTGACAAGTGACTCGTTTACTCCGTCTAGCAAACTAAAGAAAACCAGAGGCTGTCTTTCTGCTCACACAAAAGCAGAAGTCTCTT
The DNA here is from genome assembly GCA_037834095.1 of Argya squamiceps. Classification (NCBI taxonomy): domain Eukaryota; kingdom Metazoa; phylum Chordata; class Aves; order Passeriformes; family Leiothrichidae; genus Argya; species Argya squamiceps. The sequence continues at coordinate 2,811,116 of JBBMKD010000079.1, read as the reverse complement.
TCAACGCATCAAAGGGCAGAACAACAGCTCAAGTCTTCTTCCCAGGGGAACCACTACTTAAATACCACACACCTATACCACGTAAGAAAACACCTCATGATAAATTTCACACCAGTATCTTCACTTTTTACTTCTGAAGCCTTAAAAAGTGAAGAAATACAAAGGCTACAACCTATGCTACACAACCTTCCTCTCTAGGGCAGATGATCAGAGTCCATTCTGGAAAGCAAACGTCTTTAAGCAGGAGGCTCCCGTCGCTCCAACTTCGTCGCATGGGCCCACAATAAAAAGTAGGAATTGCCCGAACAGCAGCACAGCAGGGAGAACCAGCTCGGCGCCGGAGAGGCAGCGCGGCAGGCAGGGGCGGGGAGCCGCCGGCTGCCCCTCACCTTCTGGATGGAAGACTTTCCGCTGCGCCGCAGCCCCATGAGCAGAATCCGCGGCTTGGAGTCCGCCCCGCCCGCGCCGCCGCCCCTCACCATGAAGTCGCTGGCGAAGTTGTCCTCCCCATTGTGATCCGTGTCCTTCATGGCCTGGACTCGCTTAATGAATTTCC
>JBBMKD010000079.1:2788813-2802829 GCA_037834095.1 Argya squamiceps | reverse complement strand
AGGGCGGTCTCGCTCCCTTCAGGACGGCCGCGCTCCCCTCAGGGCGGTCTCGCTCTCCTCAGGGCGGTCTCGCTCTCCTCAGGGCGGTCTCGATCCCCTCGGGGCCGTCTCGCTCCCTTCAGGAGGGCCGCGCTCTCCTCAGGGCGGTCTCGCTCCCCTCGGGGCGGTCTCGCTCCCTTCAAGACGGCCGCGCTCTCCTCAGGGCGGCCTCGCTCCCTTCAGGACGGTCTCGCTCCCTTCAGGGCGGCCCCGCTCCCTTCAGGGCGTCCTCGCCCCATTCAGGGCGTTCTCGCTCCCCTCAGGGAGTCCTCGCTCCCCCTAAGGGGGCTTCGCCGTCCCGTTCGCTGCCCAAGGGAAAGCCGAGGCCGGTGCTGTGCCCCGTTTCTTGCGCTCTGCCCTGCTCTCCTCGCCAGGGACGGTTCCGGGGCTCACCGCAGCCTCCGAGGGCTGTGCCGCCCGCTGGTCCTGGAGCTCCCCGCGGAGAAGGCGAGCTGGGGCAGCGGGAATCGTCTGGAGCGCGGCCGGCCGTGAGCGGGGCCCGGGTGTCTCCGAGCGGCGGGTGCCGCGGTGTTCGGGCGGAGCGGCAAGAGGTCCTGCTGGAGTTTTTTTCTGTTTTTCATAGTAAACCTTCTGGTTTGTGAAATTCACAATGTCTGATTAATCAATTTCAGTAGCTGCAGCTGACTGAAATCATAGGAGAAAGGTGCAGCCAGCAGCAGCCGCAGAGGTGCTCAGAAGAGTGATACGTGCTGAAATCTTCACATCGAAAAGAAAGTCTTTTGCCTTAGCCTGTTTTTTTAAAAAACGAAGCATTTATACCTGTTTATTTTTCTGAAACACTGACAAATAAAATGTATTTATTATCGAAATAAAAAAAAAAAGAAAAGAAAAAAAAAGAGACCAACCAAATGATCTTGCAGGTAACATTAGAGACTTTTCACTTTTTCTCCATGCTCTTCTGCAATGTTTATATATTTCTGTAGTTACTCTTCATTTGGCAAGGTGCTCTGATGAAACAAAATGTTTAACTCACGTCCAGACATTAAAAAAAAGTTAATAAAATTCCTCTCGCAGCCACAGAAAAATGCTTTTTTAACTTGTCTTGAACAACAAAAATACAAATGTCATATCCCATACATGAACATCTAAATGCCAACTTTCTATTATTTAGACAGCAGAAACAGTGTATTAAATACCAGGCTTTTTATTATGGAGGGATTAAATGCAAAACAAGCATTAGCAGTTGTTGCCCACAGAATCTTACACATCAAGAAGTACAAGAATCACAGCCACAGCAGCAGCATTAACTTGCCTAAGTCACACTATACATTTATGTACATCCCAGTATATTACACAATCTGAAATTTTACAGTGTAAACACAATTATGTAGGGCTGTATTTATGTATACACATAGAACAATACTAGATGTGAAAAGGACACTTGCTGGGGAGAAATCTACAGTGAATAGTTTTAATAGTTGTGCATATTTCTTACGTAGACAGGACCAAATTAAAGTTGCTGCTACAAGCAAAAGAGCCTTTTAGGTTTTCTGGCTCTTTTTTGCTAGTATTGTACAGTTTTCTGTCAATCTGAAACATGACAATGCACTTTAAGAATTCAATTGTGCTGTAACATGATGCTATATCTCACAAATTATTTTTTCAGTACATGTACAGTAAGTCAAATCTGCTAGTAAAAAATACAAAAATACAAATGCATTCTGACTGTGATCACCTCACCAAGTATTTACAGTGTTTCAGTGCTGTGCAACTCAAATAAATGTATTTCATACATAGAAAGCTTGATTACAAATGTACCATAGTATTTTGTTCCTCTTAGCTACTATTCAAAAGGTTACACAACTTTTCTATCCATGTAAACAGCTGGTTAAAGTTGAATTATTTAGCTACACTTACACATAGGTCTGAGTTATGTTTCTGTTCAGGAATTATCCCAGCATTGGTTAGTGCAGCCAATGGGTTAACTGACTATATTTGAAGATCAGTGGGGGCACGCCTGCTGCTGGCATTACTTGACAGTGACTGTTGCCTAGACAGAGAGAAAAGCTTGGGACTGCTCCAGTTTCTGCTTTGTGTAGATTCTGAGCTCACCACCCCCACAGAATCAGAAGTGTCTGGTCGGCTGGAATTCTTTACATCAGCGTTGTAAGGAATTTGGGCTTTGTTTACACTGGAGCTGCTTCGTCTTCTGTCATTGTTCTTTGGAAGAGAGTTTGTTGGTGCTCCTGTGCTCTCAACCACTGCCTGCCCTCTAAAACTGGTACTGGGAAAAGTTGTATCAGGTTGCAATGAAGTTTGAGATGGCATCTCAGCAAAGGTTCTCAAGTACATGTTTGAAGCTGTGTCTGCATTCTGAGTAACAAGAAAATGTTTCTTTTCAGCCTCTTCTTGTGCTTCATGCATCTCAGTCCAGAGCTTGCCAAGAAAGCCCTCGTTGTTATTTGTGCTAGCATTCTGAGTCTGATTGTCTAAAGCATTTGTAGCTGGCCTCTTCTTAGGAGGTTTGTTTTCCTGATTGCAGTGGGTGTAATTGCTGCTGCTTTCTGTACGGTTTTGCACAGACTGAAACATAGAAGGAGAGTTTAAAACTGGGTAGAGCATAGCATCAGTTTGCTTTTCCATCAAAAATGTGTAACTGCTAAGGGCACAAGGAAGTGTTTTCTGAGGAGTGGCGGGTATTCCCAAAGAAGAGTGTGGTATCACAGAGTATTTCTTAGATTGGTTTAGGTAGAAATTGTCAGAGTCCTCCTTGTTTTTATCCTGCTTACAGAGTCCCATTTTAATTTTTCGGAATCCTAAGTGGATAATTTCTAGAATATTTAACAGCAGTGATACAGTCGCTATTGATTGCATGAATAATATAAACACTGTCTTTTCTGTTGGTCTAGATACAAAGCAGTCAACTGTGTTTGGACATGGGTCTCTCTGACATTTATAAAGGGGATCCAAGTGGAAACCATAAAGAAGATACTGCCCAATCATAAAGCCAACTTCCACTGCAGATCTTGTGAAAATATGTATCACGTAAGTGCAGAGCAAAGAGCCTCTCAGGGGGGCTTTGTTGAGCTTTCTTTGATCCAACTGCCGGAGTTCTCTCTCCAGCCTTTTACGATTTTCAGTCATTTCCAATTCAATGCTTTCAAGTTCCACCCTTACCTGAGCTTTCTTCTTTTGCCTCTCTTTTTCCAAGGCTCTTAGTCTGTATAAGGCATGACCCATATACACCAAGGAAGGGGAAGACACAAATATAACTTGCAAGACCCAGTATCTTATGAGAGAGATGGGAAAGGCCTCGTCATAGCACACGTTTCTGCAGCCAGGCTGCTCAGTATTGCATATAAATTCTGATTGTTCATCATTCCAAACATTCTCTGTTGCCACTCCAAGGACAAGCATTCGAAATATGAAGAGGATCGTTAGCCAAATCTTTCCAATAATAGTGGAATGAATGTGGACCTCCTCTAAAATGCCTCCAAGGAAATTCCAGTCTCCCATGGTTATTCTGCCATATTAGCACTAAAATGTAGGAGAGGGAAAAGTATCAAACATTGTAAAAGTTGCATTCCTTCCTTAATGTATTCTAAAAAAACAACACTGGGAAAACTATCATATCTCACATTGTAACCATGGGAACATGACCAACTGCTCATTGATAATTAGGTATTATTTTCTCTCATCTACGAGATGGAGAACTGCATCTTCTGCCTCTGTCTACTTTATTATTAACATCCTGATTAGCACATCACTACAAGATATTAAACACCTCAGTCTGCATCAGACCAGTGGAAACCAGAGTGCCTGACTTGCAGCAGGATTTTAAGAGCATTATGTGATCCATTTGAACCATCATCCAGTAACAATGTGAGAGCAGTAGGTTTATATTTATTGAGGCACAGGAATATTTCCTTGTCCTCTTTTTGGATGTTCTAAGCCCCAAGTCACAGCTGTAATTGTGGCACTCCAATTACTGTTTCACAGAGAAAACTGCTTACATAAAGGAGCTCAAGAGGGAATAAATCATCTCATGAAAATGTCATTATTCATTAAAAGACATGTTTAAGCATATCATTTTGTGCAGACATTTGCTTTTTGTTTATGGATGTCAACAATCAATAAATAGAATTGCTGTAATTGGTTAGTCTCCTCTGATCAATGACACCTGCATTTGTAAGAGTGAATAGAGTGCCTAAGGGTCAAGCATTACTATCTTTGACCACAACTCTATGAAAAATAAATTATTTACACAAAAATTCTTTAGCAGCCTTTTCCTAAATGACTGTCATCTGAATACAGATAAACTGGTAATATATGTGTGTAACTGTACATCTCACATTTCTTTCATGTGTTTGCTTCTCCATTAACAGGACACTACATTGTGGACAAAATTTTAAATTCCTTTTCAATATTTATGTTATTATATACATATAAAATTGTAACACAATTTTTCTTACATGTGGGGACAAGCAAAACACTTGTAGATTTACCTTTTCATTGTATGTACAGCACAATTCAATAGAATAGTACCTTATTTTGGTATTTTTGAGGATAAAGGTGCTTTAGCATAGCATTTTTCTCTTTGAGTGGGATTAATTTTCACCCTGTCAAACAGGAGTGCTAACAAGTCAGCAGAAGCTGGAATCTTATGATTGCATTATTGATGTCTCTAGAGGCATCTTTATGTTAAGCCTTCTAAACCTGAAAATACTTTTGCAAATCAGTACACAAATAGGCAAGTTAGACATAAGAGAAACAAAGTAAAAATAAATGGTAAATTAAAAACAAAACATACCTTTCTTTACAAAAATGTGTAAAACTAAACATCTGCGACGTCCGATAAAAAACTACAAGCCCTGCCATCTTCCATCTGTGTGAGTTAATGGACACATTATGAGCAGTTTATTGTGCTGCAGGAACAAGTGAAAGAGCGTGAGCTTTGCACAGGGAATTTATATTTACTGGGGCTGAAGGGAGAGAAAATCGATCTATTGTTCAGTCTGCTACTGCTCCAAGCATAATTTAACTATGAACAGTTAAAGATTCTATTTTAAAAAGCTAGAAATAAAAAAATCTGCAGCTTTAAATTCTTGGAGATTATCTTCTCTTTTGCCTCTATAGCACCTTCTAAGTTTTAAGAACAGTCTCAGCCTCAGGAAAACAGAATAAAGCAGAACTTTCAGACTAAGTTTCAGTTTACGTATCTCAGTAGTAGCAAACATTCAGCTTGCCTGTGCAAAAGGTAAATCTTCCCAAACACTGTCACTGTAAATTCCTGCAGACAATCTGTTCTCCTGCAACAGCCCTGCACCACACTCCTGATGGAAAAACAAATCAATGGCTGTACTTTTGGCCCCTCCACACTCACTCCCTCTTCACAGACAGCATCTCTTATATTCTGTGATTCTGCACCTCTCATTTCCTCTTCTGAGGCCGTGTTACTTGTCCTACTGACATCTTTGAAAGACTCCTGTCAGTGGTTTTACTCATATTTTCCCCATCCATATGATTCAGTATTTCTTTCTGGGGGCAAATCATTATAGTTCTGGAGCCAGGATTAGCAGTGCAATGGCCAAGGGCACAGCCTCATTAGGTCTGCCTGGTATTAATGTGCAAATCCACTGCTAGGAGTTAAGAATGAGCTAAATGAGTTAAATGAGTTAAGAAGCATATCTAGCACTATAATGTTCTTTTAGGTGATCCTCATCAGCACTCTGCAAAAGTGTAGTGCTGATTCAAATGTCCTATAAAGGATGAATAAACTTCCTCTGCTGAGAACTCTAAAAAGCTAATCATTATCTTTTAATTTTGGTGCTGAAGATCAGTCAATAGGTCATGTCCCATTTCACGCTTGACAGCTTGCCTGAAAGTACTCAATCATTTTGCCAAGCTAGCAGTCTCCAGCCAGCATTTCCATGAAGTACTTAAAGCAGGATTCTAAACATGTGTCTTCTATTGAGTCCCTCAAGTAGGTCTCTAAATATTTTTCTGTTATTGATAAAAACCTTCTAAGTCTGCTGAAGTGGTCCACAGACACAAATACACACCCCTCCCAGCTCGTGCAGAGATTGTGCTGAAGTTTTACTTGAAAACCTGAAATGTTTGGTGAGACTGAACTACAATGGCTGGAGATTTACTTGCTCTGTAAAACCTAAATATTAAAACAATATGTAATGATCCACAAAGTGTTCCAGGACACAGCATCTCATTTAAAAAGGTACTAGAGTTAAATGACGACAAGTCATGAGGGAAAATAAATTCAAGTGCCAACAATAATTTTATATTGCTGATGCTGTGCTTTACCTTAGTTCAGAGCTTGCAACTCTGACTATTTACACAAACTGTTCATAACAACATTCAGAATTTAGTAATTTAGGGATATATGGACAGCCTATTCATTTTTCTTCCAGGTCTAGAAGCTGCCTCACTGCCTTTTTATTCACTGCAAAACACTCTCTAAATTTTTATGACTATTGATTTTTCTTAGCTTAGGGTCAAACGTCACAGTAATCCTCCGATCATGGAAATATTCTCTGAAGATCAAGGCCTTTTCATTTCTATACATCAATAATGTGCACTTTATGTGTACAATTGATTTTTATTTCCTACTGTTATCTGTCTGACCCACAATGGACAGCTAGATAAGTAGAGGCACAAACACCAGCAATGTGTCCTACACGTTTTTGGGGTAACACACTCACTTCCATAGGTTTTTTTCAGTAGTGAAGGACGACCACAAATGATAAACTTCAACAACGAGAAATTTGGAAAACTGCACTACTCAATGTTGTGTTTAGGATTGCCAAATTCAGCAGTGCTGTGATTGAAGGCAGACCAGAGATTACCATGTAAAGCTGAAGCAGATATTCTTCACATTGGTGTATTTTCTGTGCTGCCAAAAAGATTCACTTTTGTTTGCTGAGATACACATGCAAATCAGGAGGTGCCTTATGGATTCACATTTTATTGCTAAGATACACATGCAAATCAGGAGGTGTCTTATGGATTCACATTTTATTGCTAAGATACACATGCAAATCAGGAGGTGCACATTTATGTTTTCACTTTCACAAGTAAAATTTCTGACGATGCCCCGGCCTGCATCAGAAAGTTTAAGGGGATTATTTTTTACAGTTTCTGTATTTATCATAGTTCACTGTTGATATTTTTTAGTTCATTCCTCTCTTAGTTCCTCAGCTTTAAATTTTTGTATTTTCTGTATACTTTTATCTAGTTTGCTGGCTGTTTTCCTCTCTTAATCACTTGGCTTTAAAATTTTATTTATACATATTTATTTATACATATATATACATATACACTGGTACTGTAGCTTTCTGTGCCTGTTTTTAGTTCTCTCCTGACCTTGCTCCTCTTTACACTTTCAAGTTTCTTTCCATGTCTACTTTATTAGGCTTCCTCTCTCTCTCTATTTTTTTTTTTTTTTGTCTTCTGTCCTGCCTGTTCTGCATCCATCTGCTGGGGCCAGGGCCAGTGTCTGTGTTTGGGGCCAGGGAAGGGAGATGGGCTTCACCTGTGAGCTGCAGCATCCCGGTTGTGCTCGAGGTGTGAAAGTGGCTGAGCCAAGGATTAAGACAAGCTGCAGGAAGGGATGGGCTGGGGCAGCAAAGGTGCAGAAACTGAGGCTGGGTGTATAAACCACAGCCTCTCGTCAGGGTGCTTGGCTGTTCCTCCAGCTGCTGGCAGCTCCTCGGCTGTTCCAGCCCTTTGGGCAGGTATGTTCTGGCATTTAGAGAGGTGGAGCTGCCTGTCTGAGTGAGGCTTCAGGACCAGTCGAGGTTCAGCAGCTGTGCAGTAGAAAGTACAATTGTGACACCTCCCCAGTCAGGATCCTGGAGGGAACCCCCCTGCTGTGTGTCATCCCCCAAAATAACAACACCAGCCTTGGTGGCCTCAGGGGTCTCCATGGTCTCGGTGGGTCTCATGGTTTCCTGGAGTTGGAGGTCCCACGTGTCAAAGACTCCCACCAAAATCGGGCTGAGCCCCCCCATCCTAAATGCCCCCCCCAAAGTGGGTCAGAAATCACCCTCAGATGAGGCAGAGATCCCCCCAAACGGGTGAGACACACCCCACACCCCCCAAGTGGGGGGTACAGGGGGGAGCAGTGACACCCTGCAAATTACAGGTGGGGGGACAGCCCGGGGCATCATCCGCCCCCCAATAAAGACACCAGCCCTGGGGTCTCCACAGGCTTCATGGTCTCCGTGGGTCTCGTCATCTTCTGGGGTTGGGGAGACAGAGCCCCCACCTAGGATGGGGAAGAGAGTCCCCCAAATGGGGGAAAGACCCCCACAAAATGATGGGGCGGTGGGAGGGACCCTGGATTGTCGCCCCACATCGGTGCTGATGACGTCTCAAGGGAACAACCCAGGAACATCCCTGTGACCTTTCCCGACACCCCCTCAGAGGACCCCCGGGCTGTCACCACCACCTTCACCCATCCCTTGGGTCCCATGGGCCCCTCCGAAGCTCCGCCCCCCGCCCCCTTGTCACCCGTCGCAACAGCGACAGCGTTGGCGTTTTGGTGGCGTTTCCCTCCGGGGCGGGGCTTCCTCGCCCGAGTCCCCCCAAAACCGTCCCCGCGCCCGCCCCGGCCCCATTTGCCCCCGGACCCCGCGGGATGCGGTCCCAGAGAGGTATGGGGGATGAGGAGGGAGGCTGTCGCGGGCTCTTCAAGGCCCGCATTTAGGGGACGCTGGCTTTTTAAGAGCTCTGGGACAGGGTGCTGGCCCTTTAAAACACTTAGGGAGGCGCGCTGGCCCTTTAAGACTCCATTTTAGGGGACACTGGCCCTTTAAGAGCGGCTTTTAGGAGACACTGGCCCTTGGAGAGAGCCAAGAAGGGTCTGCTGAGCCTTTAGGAGACCTGGTGGGGAGGAGGGGGTACGCTGCTCTTCATGGAGCGGGGGAATTCCCGAGGCCGCCCCGCTGGATTCTCCCCGCGGGGGCGGAGGGGGTTCCCCGGGGAGGAGGGCGGGGCCAGCGGGGGCGGGTGGTGACGTGTGGGAATCCCCGTGACGTCACGACAGGGGGATTCCTGCCTCGCTGGAGGAGGGCCCAGGGGTTTGGGGGTCCCGGTTATGACACGGTGGTTTGAGGGGTCTCAGGAGTTCAGAGGGGACCCGCGAGGGTCTGGATGAGACACGGGGATCTGGGGGAGGCCTGGGCGTTTGGCGGGGTTGTAGGAGTTCTCAGGGTTCCCCGGCATCCCGGTGACCCCCGAACCCCCCTTGCATACCCCCAGGTCCCCCCCGCGCCGCTCCGCCCCAGACGGTGAAGCAGCTGCTGAAGGAGCTCCGGCAGCAGAAGAGCAGGGAAGGGGCGAGATCCCCGGTGGGTGATCCCCTCTCCCAGTGACACCTCCCCCCGGGACACCCCCTCTCCCCTCGCTGACCCCCTCGCTCTCCCCTCTGCCCCCCAGGTTTTGGCTCTGCCCTCCCCGCGCCCCTCGGATGGTGAGCGATCTCCGATTCCCCCAGATCCCCCCCACACCCCCTGTGCCCCGTAAATCCTCTCCATGCCCCCCCCATCCCCACGTCCCCCCCAATCCTCCCTGTGTCTCTCAATCCCCTCCATGTCCAAACCTTCCCACTCTCCCCCCAAATCCCTCCCCACGTCCCCCCGCATCACCAGGTTTTCCCTCAGGTGCCCCCTGGCCCGGTGCCCCTGCAGTGACACCCAACCTCTGTGCGGTCCCACAAGTGTCACCCCATGGCAGCCCGGGGGGGGCCCAGGGGGGAAGAGCCTCCGGTCCGAGGGGGTTTCAGGTGAGGGGGTTGGGGGGGACAGGGCAGGAGGGGGAGAAATGGGGTGTGAAACCGGGAGGTTAAAGGGGGGCAGCGTGGGGAATGGGGGTCAATGGGAAAATGAGAGGGCAGTGGGGGGAGAATGGGGGGAATGGGGGAAATGGGGGAGAGAAGGGGGGGCAAACAACTGGGAGGGGAATGGTGGGGCAATGGGATGGTTAAGGGAGGCAATGGGAGGAAATAAGGGAAGCAATTGGGACAGTGGAGAGGAAATGGGGGCAGCAATGGGGGGAGATGATGTAGATGGGAGCAATGAGGTGGCAGCTGGGGGGGCAAGGGGAGGAAAATGGGGGGATCACTGGGGCAGGATTTGGGGGGCACTTGGAGCTGTGGGGGGTAACTGGGACTGCTGCCCCCCAAGGCTGCTGCCATCCCTGGCCCTGCCTGGCCACAACCCCCAGTGCCGTGGGGAGAATTTGGGCCCCCCCTGCTGGGAAGGGAGACCCCAGACCCGTATCCTGAACCCCAGGAACTGGCAGCTGCCCGCGCTGCACTGGGGGGCCGAGACCCCCGGGAGCTGCTGCGGCAGGACGAGGAAGGGGACACGTGAGCAGGGGGGGCCGTGGGAGGGCACTGGGGGGGGACAGGGGTCATAACGGGGTACGGGGTCAAGGGGTCCATGAGGAGTCAATGGGCTAAATTGGAAAAAATGGGGAGCATCAAATTTAGGGGGTCAGTGGTGTGAAGGACAGTCAGTGGGGCCCATAGGGGTGCAGCGGGAGGGCAATGGGGTGAGTGGTGGTCAGTGGGGTGGTCAGTGGGGTGGTCAGTGGTGGGGACAATGGGATGGAGTGGGGTCACTGTGGGCCAGATCAGTGTGGGGTAAATAGGAGAGTCAATGTGGAGGTCAGTGGGGCCCATAGGGGGTGCAGTGGGAGGGCAATGGGGTGAGTGGTGGTCAGTGGGGTGGTCAGTGGGGTGGCCAGTGGGGGGGCAATGGGGTGAGTGGAGGTCAGTGGGGTGGTCAGTGGGATGGAGTGGGGTCACTGTGGGCCAGATCAGTGTGGGGTAAACAGGAGAGTCAATGTGGAGGTCAGTGGGAGGCCAGCTGGGAGGCAATGGGGGAGTCAGTGGGGCAAGAGCAGTGTTGGGAAGCCCCCAGGAGCAGCTGTGAGGCACTGGGAGGGGCTGTGGGGTGACAAGCCTTTTTGGGGGGGTCTGTGTTCTGGGTGGAACGTGCGGGGGCAGGTAGAGGGGCAAGGGAGTCCCTTCTAACCCCTCCTTCATCCCCAGGCTGCTGCATGTGCTCTGTGCTGGGGGGCTGTGGGCCCTTGCCCGGGCTGCAGCCGAGGCTCTGCGGGACCTGGGAGGACTTGAGGTGCGGGAGCACCAGGGCAAGGTGAGGGGGGACACACCTGGGGGGCCTGGGGGGGCATCTGGAGGAGATCAAGGTGCAGGAGCACCTAGAAAAGTTTGGAGGGAGGGTGTGGGGAAGGGAAACCAGAAGTGCACCTGGTAAAGTTGAGGGCATTGGGCATAAAGAAATGGTTATAGGGGTAATAAGTGGGTCTTATATAAGGGGGTGATGGGGGTAAAAAGACAAAAACGGATCAGGGGGTTATAGGGGTAATTAATAATGGGCGTGGCATAGTTAATTCTGGGATAATTCATCACAGGGTTCTGCTGCAGCCTTGTAACAGAAGTGATGGAGGATAAAAGGGTAATTAATACTGGGGGGTAATAACGGGTGATTAGTGATGGTGTAATTAGAGGCAAATAAAGGGCTAATGAAGGGGCAATTAATAACAAATAATTAATGAGGGGACGATAAGGGGGAGCAGAGCAGTAACAGAATACCAGGGTGATAACTTGAAGGTTCGGGGAAGCTCGGTGCCCCCCAACCACTCCACCTTCCTTTTTGCCCTGCAAGAGCCCCCAGACCCCCTTTACCCCCTAGACATGGAACTCCCCCCAGGAGTGACTCAAACCCCCCTGACCCCCCCATTTTATCCCCCCAGACTCCCCTGCTGGTGGCAGCAGCAGCTGCAGCCCCGGAGATTGTTCGGGACCTGCTGCTCCTGGGGGCCAATCCTGACGCCGCTGACCACGGGGGCCGCACTGCCCTGCACCTGGCTGCCGCCTATGGGCACCCTCAAATCCTCCAGGTGAGACCCCAACCCCGCTAAACCCTCACAAAGGGGACCCCAAAATGGGTCCAGAAGGGATGCAGTTGTCCTGGGAGACCAGGGAACTGGACTAGGGGGGTCCCTGGTATCCAGGGGGACCCCAAATCTTTCCCTTCGCCTTCCCAGGCCATGATCTCCTCGGGGGTTCCTGTCAACGTGGAGGCCAGAAATTTTGAGGGTCAGCAAATTTGGGAGGGGCTAGGGTGGTGGAGGGGCTTGGGGTGGGTCTCTGGTTTTGGGGTGGGAGTGATTCTTGGGGAGTCCTTGTTTGGGTGGGACTGGGGAGAGTTCACTTGATGTGTCCCCAGTTGGAGGGGGAGGGGGACTCAGGGGTCCCTGATTTGGGGTATCTGATGAGTCCCCTATTTTCAGGACCCTTGGGAGAGTCTCATTTGAGGGGCACTCAGAACAGAAGGGGCTTGGGGATCCCTGGTTTGAAGGGGACTTGGGGATCCCCATTTTTTGGTAGCTCTTGGTGGGATTCCTGGTGGAAGCATCACTGTTTGGGGGCTGGGGGATCTCCAATTTGGGGTTTCTGGTTGATGATGGGAGGGTCCCAGGGGGTGTGTCTGTACTTTGAGAGGGTCCCTAGGAGGGTTCCCAATTCCAGGGGAGTTTGTTTGGGGGAGGGGCCCATTCTGACCCCTCTTTGTTCCCCCCCAGGCCAGACCCCCCTGCACTGTGCTGTCCTGGCCCACAACGCCTCGCTGCAGGGGGGGCACAGCCCCACGGGGGGCTCTGGGCGGGGGTCCCCCACTCCCCAGGACCGATTCCGCTGTGTGGAGCTGCTGCTGCAGATGGGGGCAGACAGCAGCAGCCAGGTACAGACCCCCCCAGGACCCCCAGGTACCCCACGACTCTCCAGGTGTCCCTCAGATCCCCTGGGTTACCCACACAGACCTCTGTGCCCCTCAAAGTCCCACCCCAAGGCTCCTGTGGGCTGGGCAGACCTCAGCTCCTGCCCATTAGGGAGCACTGGGGTACCCCAGGAGGGTTTGGGAAGGGCCTGTGCCCCCCAAAGACCCCCGTGTGCCCCCCAAAGACCCCCGTGTGCCCCCCAAAGACCCCTGTGTGCCCCCCCAAAGACCCCTGTGTCTCCTTTCAGGATCCCCACAGGCTGGATAGATCTGTGCTCCCAGGCACTGGGGTTTCTTTGGGGAGGTTGAGGAGGTTGTAGGGGGTGACACCTCCTGTGAGTGATGTCACCCAAAGGTGAGACCTCCTCCCCGACCCCTGTGTTGCCCCCAGGACACCAAAAGCAGCCTGACAGCGCTGCACCTGGCCGTGAGGGGAGGCAACCTGGCCCTGGCCCACCTGCTGCTGCGGCAGCCCGGCATGGCCCCCCGCCTTGTCAACATGAAGGTTTGAGGGGTTTGTGGGGCTGGGGGGAGCTCTGAGGGGCTCTGTGGGGGGTTTTGTGGGGCATTTGGGGCTGAGGGATCTCTAGGGGCTGATTGGAGAGGTCTGTGGAGCTTTTTGGGGTCCCTCTGGTGGCTTGCAGGGTGTGAAGGGGCTCTGGGAGGTTCAGAGGGATCAATGGAGGCTTTGGGATGTCTGTGGGGGCTGGAGGTGTCAGTATCAGATCTCAAGGGTCTCTGAGGTAATTGTGGGGGGCTGAAGGGAGATTTGTGGGTACCCTGAGCCCCCTGACGTCCCGCAGGCCCACGGGAACACCCCCCTGCACATGGCAGCAGCACTACCCGGGACCCCCAGCCAGGAGCCCCTGGTGAGGCTGCTCCTGGCCTGGGGGGCCGACCCCAGTGCCCGCAACCTGGAGCACGACCTGCCCCAGAGCCTGCTGCCCCCCGGGGCCCCCGGAGACCAGGTGAGACCCCCCAGATCACCCTCACACCCAGCACCATCCCCAGCACCCCACTGCGCCCTAAAACTTCCTGCTGATGGGGGGGAAATGCCCGGAATTGCTCCTGGAACCCCCAAAATCCCACTGTCTTCCCTCAGATCCCTTGCTATGCCCAAATCCTGCTGCTTGGGGGGGGGGGGGGGGGGGGGGGGGGGGGGGGGGGGGGGGGGGGGGGGGGGGGGGGGGGGGGG
>JBBMKD010000079.1:2737547-2780511 GCA_037834095.1 Argya squamiceps | reverse complement strand
GTGACACACGAGGGGGGGTGTGACACACTAGGTGTGTGTGTTACACATGAGGTGTGTGTGTTACACATGAGGTGTGTGTAGCCTCTCTCCTCACTGCCCTTGCCCATCAGATGTTACTGGAATCAGAGGTGTAAGTGGGGGTGTATTAACAAGACCTTAACCCATGAATGCTCTCCCCAGGTAATTACACTGCAAGGTGGTAATTGCTTCTAAATTGTTACTTGAGAATCCCTTGATCATGTAGATGATCTAATTCTGTCGGGTTAATAATTTTTCTGGAATAGCTTTTATACAGGCCACCAGGAGAAATCCATAGTGGACAACTCAACAACTGTGAGTTGTGAAATAGCACAAGGGCTTTGAAGAACTTCAATGCAGTGACCACATTTGGCTTGTCAGTATGTTAATACTAATAACATCATAGTGTTCAAAACTACAGATCCTTGGAGTCTAAGCTATTAATCAGTCTGTTGCCTTGAATGTGTTTTTTGCACTGAAACCATTGTTTTATGTATTTGACAAGAAGTTTCTCATAAATGGTTACTCAGTGAATTCCTGATGTTAGCTGTAAGGCTTTGATCCCAGTGCTCAGATTGCACTTGAGCAAGGGTGCAGTTTTTACTTAGAGAATTTATTTAATCTTAGAAGGTATTCTGCTGTGTTTTATGGTTTACATAGCCCAGGTAGTTTATGATCAAAGTGTCTGTCAAAATAATTGAGTACTAAATTTGGCTTTTAAAGAGATTGGTTTTAATGGATGTATTTTTAGGAAAGTGCAGGGATTGGTGTGTTTGATCTGTTTCTGTAGTCACTGTAATGGTAGTGTTACTGCTGCCTTTACCAAACTGCTGATTTATGGTAAGTCATCAGCTGACCCTCTGGGGATTGCAGCTTGATAGTCTTTGTGATTTAATGCTACAAAGCAATATATGATTGGAGTTGTATTATCAAATCTTTCTTTCATCTGTTCAATGAGCTTGAAGACTGGTGTTACCACAGCTACTGCTGCAGCTGATGATCTTTGTGCTGTGCTTAAGGATGATTCCTGCAAACTTCCAATTTCCTGCCCCCCCCTTAGGTCTTATTAATATTATGTGGGGTTTGGGGAAAGTTTGTAACTTCCATTTCCCCAGAAGTTCTATGGATGAATTGTTGGAGAACAATCCACAAACAGCAGGTTACTGATTCTTAGGTGGTATTTTTAATAGATTTCTTTTTCTTAAGTATAACACATGATTCTGCTAGTCTGCATTGTTTCTAGGCTAGCATAATTATTAGTTAAATCACTGACATAACAGTGGATACTGGCCACTTATTCCTTGCTGTGCTGAAGGGTAGGTTTTGTCTTAGAAGTTTTTGCTCATTATTATGGTTGCATTTGGTTTTAGCAAGCTTGTAGTAGGGTTTGTTCCATCGTGTCCTCCTTCCATTCACCATCTGATAAGATCATGTGGGCTTTTTTTACAGTGTTAAAATAAGTTTGTTGTGTCAGAGTCCCAACTTTAAGTGACTTGAAAACTGATATGACCTCACCATCCTTGTAGGACAACTTGAGTTGTTTTGAATGATGGGCTGAAGCACTGAACTTTTTTTTTTCCCATGCAGCCTTGGCCCTAAGGATTCCAAAAAGCACAGCCCCTTTTATTGGTTTTGTTTTCTTCCCAGCTGTTTCCTTGTTTAGTCTAGGGAGAGGGAGCTGGTGAGTGTACAGACACCACTGCTCTGGAGGTGTAGGAGGGTGCTGAGGGAAGGGCAGTTCTTTGTGAAGCAGCAGTGAGTAGAGCTGAGGCATCCTCAGCTCAGTGCCCTCCTTGCTCTCAAATTGTATTTCATAGCCTGGCAGAGCACAGCTTGGCAGTGTAGGTATGTTTTTTAAAGTTTGGGATGTGTTGTCCATGTGTTGATGTGATTTCTGTTAAAACTGGCCAGATTTGATATTGCTGCTGTAGTGCTGTGCCCAGGTAATGTGGGGTTGCTGTGGTCAAGGAGTAAAATCTGGGGTAATTTTGTGTTTGAGAAATGCCTACATGATGATCTGTTGTGGGTTCTGTATCCCTTTGTGGTGGCTTCACATTTGCTGTGTGGGTAATGCATGTGTGGGTATCTTTAAAACACTGCACCTGCAGTAATGGTTTAAATCTTGAGTTTCTTCCTACTTTTTCTGCATTCTCTCTGGTAATAGAGATCCCAGTGTTAATACATGGTTCTGTCTCCATGGTACTTGTACAAAAGGAGCTAAGTGTAGGACTTCTGCCTGAATTTTCTACTTAATGACTTATTTCTGCCAGTTACATCTAGCTTTCTCCCCAGTAGAAATTCTGATAACTGTATCAAAATAATAAAGTAAATAAAAATATATTTCAATAAAAAGAAGACTTTCTCTTGAGGTGAAAAGTTGCCACTTTAAATCCTCCAGAGTAAAAATTTCTCACTTCCAGAATTATTCCACTGTCCATGTTTGATATTTGTGTTTGATGTTTGTTTTTAAGCAGAAGTGTGTTTTAATAACTTGTAATGCTAACTCCTTTTGTTTCAGACACTGCTCCAGTATGCTGGCAGCCGGGGTGCCTCGGAACATGTTTTGCCTTTTTTGGAAGTGTATCGAATCTCCATCCAAAGCTTTGCTAATGCAAGACCTTACTTGACTACAGAATGTGAAGATGTTCTTTTGGTACTTGGCAGGCTAGTGCTGTAAGTTTTAAGTTGGTATATTAATTTTTTTGTTGTTGTTTTAAAAAGAACTGCACTTCATAAATTAAAGGGCAAGCTGTTGAAATAGTTTATTGCTTAATTTGACAACTGTATTTGCAGTTTATCTAGTCAATGTCTTTAGTACATTTTTAATCATACCACAAAAATGTATTTGAGCATTTAATTAATGTGGACAAGTTCTAAGGCTTTGTTCTTCTGTATTTGGATAATCATGTGGGTATTAGGAAGGTTCTGTTCTTTCTTAAAACATTCTGCAGGTTTTATTTTCTGTAGAAGAAGCTTAGTGTAGCACTCACAACAGAGGCTTCAATATTAGGCCTTCATTCATGGATTAATAAACCTGAATCTTGCTCTGCATTTACAGCTTTGTGTGTCCTGTCCCCTTCAGTGCAGGGACACTGTGAATGTGTCCCTTGTTGGAAAGGACAAGCTGATTTGTGTTTGTGGCAGTCTGAGTTGTGCTGGAAGATTGCAGAGCAGACTGGACATGACTTGAAGCACAGCAATTCCTGGAACAGAGTGGAGAACCATTTTACAGCCCATCAGCTGAGTTGGGATAACTTTGAGTTCCTCAAAGTCCTCAGAGCAGCTTTTTGTGACTGAGGAGTGAAGCCTGAGGGTTTTCATGTGCTCTGGGGTATAACCAGCATAACCTGGGATAAGGTGATGTGCTGCTCATCCCTTGCTAGTGAGGTTTCACCTGAGCAGGGAAGGTGAAGATCTAGAACCTTGAAGATCATCATAGAATAAAAGTGATTCTGTGACAGTTCTGGGGGTTTTGGTTTTGTTATCACTCTCTTACTTGTTCTGTGGTCTGAACTCAGGTGTTGTCTTTAAGGTGGACTTTAGCACTGAGCTCCTTGCTCAAATGCTTTATTTTGTAATGGGCTGACTTGCAACATAAATGAGCAGCTCAGAACCAGATTATCTCCAAATGATGCCTTGAATTATTTTCCTTTTAATAGTGAGAAATATGTGAACTATTTCACATACTCACATGTGAGTTCAGAAACACATGTGAGTGTTTTGGGGTTTTTTGAGAACATGTGAAATCAGGAGAAGTATGTCTTAGGTTCTTACTATGGAAACCAAAGACTTTAACTGCTAAACCATTTACCTGGTACAGGATACACATTTTTGGCAAAATATCTTCATTGCTTTTGCAGACTGTCCCCTTAAGGGTAGCGTATTATTGTCTTCATCACACTGTTGTTAATTAGCTTGTGTATTTTGTTGTTTCCTACTTAGGTAAGTTTAGAAGTTTGTCTTTTAGTGTCTGTTTGCAGGGATCTCTTCTTGGAGTATTTTCTATGTATTTTGCCACTGTTAGATTCATTGGGGTGTAAATCCTAAATATTTGTCAAAATTGCTTTTCTGTTGTTGAGAAATATCAGAATATTCTGCTTTTGCTAATATGTTTTTTTCCAGATTTCAGTGTGAGGACTTTGTTATAAATTGTAGCTTGTATATTCAGAAAACCTTGTGTTAGAGGACAATAGAAAAGCTGACTTGCTGCAATCTCCTCTTTCTTATAATGATTACATTTGAAAGGAATCTAAAGAATGAGAAATACCAGGTGAGGTAAATGGTATACCCCAATCAACTCTCCCACGTTTCTTCTTTTTCATGAGTTTCCAAGGGAGTAAGAGAGAAGTTAGAGCAAGGAATTAAAGATAAAAATGGAAGTTCCATGGGGGAGGAAGACTGTTACCCAGTTATGGACACAAAACCATTCTTTTCCCATGGAATTGTGATTTTTGGGGAGACACTTGGGTTACCCACAGCTGTCAGACACACTGTGTGTTCAGACTCAAACCTTGATTGGAAGTGAAATGAGCAAACTTGCTGTTTCAAAGCAGAAGTGCTCTACTTCCTATTGAAATCCTCCTTCCCTTCCAACATTCCTCCTGGAGAAAAGAACTTCCTCCTCCTGACTTCCTTCTCAGCAGGGTGAGGCAGTAACAGCAAAACTCATCATTCTGTGGTCTCCCCTGCTGCCTGCTGAGGTCCTTTGTGCCTTCCCAGTGCAGCTGACACGGTGCAGGGACTGTGCCTCCCTTCAGAAACACGATGCTCCTGCAGTGGGAGATCTGTTGGTCCATTGTCCAGCCTCAGGGAACAAAAGGAAAGCCTGGAGTGGTTGCTCTTGTAGATTGGAGATGTGACAAACGATTGCAGGGGGTGGGGGTGTGGGTGGGAAACAGGAATGTTCTTTCTGGCCACGAGGTGACTTCACCTGCTTTGCTCAAGTGGAACTTGGACAGATTAAGTCAAACAGCCCCAAAGCTGGCAGAGTGCATCCCCCTCACCCCCCAGGGTTACTGTTTCATAGGTATTGCCTCTGTGGAAGAATTAATAAGGAATTATCCATATCAGAGATGTCTTTCACTGACAGCTGGCTGTCCTTGTGAATCTCAGGAGACCCTTGAGGCTGGTTATTCACTCCAGCTCTTGTGAGTTATTCATTTCTGAGGCTGCTGGTAGGGAGAAGGTGTCATTTTACCATCAGTATAAAAATTTTACTTCCATCTGAAAATGGTTTATGTTGTTCTAAGATTAATAGATAAAAAAAGAAGAAATATTTGGTCATAAGTCACACTGTGTCAGACAGTAACTAAGATCTGACTGTTTTTCACTTTCTCCTGTGTGCTGTGATGGCACTGAGCTGAAAGGGAATTTACTACTACAGCTTTGAGAAGGTGTTTGTGTGGGTTTTTTCAACCATTAAAAGTGAAAGGAGATTTGAATGCCATCTGATTTAAGCAGCAAGACTGTATTGAACCAATAAGACCAGTCTGCCTCGAGCTTGGAGCCCTGTCTCACCTCTGGAATCTGGCAGATGTTGCTCCCAGGAAGAGTGTCCTTGCTTCCCACACCTCTGTGGGCAGGGACAGGTGACATGAGCTGTTTATCTGATAAACCAGTTCTCAGCCTAATACACTGCTGCAGTTGGATTCACTAGCTTGCATTTACCACTCTGCTGTCTTATCATTAATGCTTAAGTTTAGAAAAGTAATGTTTAAAAGCTTGCTTTGTCATTTTGTTCAAGTCTATTATATTACACAACCAATATCATATACATGAAAAAGAAATGTTCTAGAAAAAGTAATTCTAGGAGTTGGAAGTGGACATGGGTAGCATTGATTAAGTCTGAAGTGAGGTGTGCATCAAAAGGCTTTCCAAAAACACATTGACCATGAAGTTTGCAAATGTGTTACTGGGTGTGGAGTCAGTGTGGTCTGGATGAAAACAGAGCACATACCTAGGGATTTAATTAGGGATTTTCTTGGTTGTCTGGTTTGTTGTTGGTTTTTGGTTTGGGGATTTCTCGTGGTTTTCTAGTTGTTGTGTGGTTGGGTTTTTAAGTTTCAGGGTTTTTTTATGTTAAAATAGACTTCAGGGGTTTTGTAAAGTTGGTTTTGATAGTCCATTAGCAACCACCTGAGTCTAAATGTTTGGGCTGGAGAATTAACTTGTACTGCCAAGCTGGAGTACAAGGCAAAACAAAGTCCTGATTATTTTATTAAATTGAGACCTGTGACAGTTGGAATATCTGATGGTCCTGCTGCCAGCTTGTTCATCATCAGCAAAGTCTCGTGCCTCATGGTGTGAGTAATGATGGAATGGCAGTGATGAAGGCTGTTGTATTTTCTGCCAATCTGATAAAAGTGATTGGAGCTTCTTGCAGCAACCTCTATTTCGAAGAACCAGGACTGGGAGTGAACTCAAATGGATGAAATGTGAAAAGGGTGGCCAGATACTAATTCAGTGTTCATCCATTTGGTCTTGTTGATGTGTATGACTGCTGAATCTGGTTAAAAAACTGAGTAGGCATAGCATTTGGTAGGTAACTTCAATGCATTTATCAGAAGTCAGGAGGAAAATGGACATTTTTATGAGTACTAAGCAAATCTGAAACTTGTGTTTGCTTTATGGTCATCTCTTCCTTTTCCACTTCCCCAAGCTCAGTTCTGTCTGTCTGTCACAAGACTGTGTTGCCCTGTCATTCTTCTATTTAATATTTGAGAGTGGATGTTTTGAAGAAAAAGCAGCAAGAGTTGGAGCTATGTACCACTGTAAATGTAGCTTATAGCAGTGATTCAGTGCTTTTTTATAGGTGGTGACCTAGATTAGTTTTCTTTCCTTGTACTGTCATGATTTATGAAAACTCTTCTGCTGTGTGTAAGTCTTGTGAACCTCCAGGCAGAGTGTCATGGTTGACACTTTTATTTTGATGAGGTCTGATTGTTCAGCAGGGTTTGAGGCAGTCTGTGTGCTCCATACAAGGCTGGGTAGCTCCTGTTTGAGAACAAGACAGGCAGCAGTGCTGCCATGGCAGGGAGCACTTTGTGCTGTAGGTACTGGAATGCTCCCCCAGTTGGTATCAAAGGCTCAGAAGGTGTTTCTAGGTTCCTCCTGACATATCTTGTCCAGATCCATTTTTGTGCTGATGCTTGTGTCTTCTGTCAAGAAACCTTCTTAGGGTTTTTTTCTTTTGTATGTCAGTGCTGAAATGTTGAGTTAGGTGAAGCTGGCTTTCATTCTCTCTCTAGGCAGAGACCATGCTGGACTCCAGTGAGCTTGATTTAGAGTGGTTGTTGGGTTTCCTTTGAGAAGAAAGAACAGAATTCTGTGATGCAGTATTCCTGAGCCACACTGAATGGACTGTCTTGTATGATAAGAGTAGCTGCAATCTGAAATTAGAGATTGTGTGTAGTGAAAAGGAGCACTGTTTCCATGTGATGAATCATGCCTGATTTACAGGCTGTTTCAGGCCTTTAATTGATTTGCACAATCTAACATGTTTCAGTGTTACCATCATTGCTTGTCTGAATACTAAGTAGTATGTGCCAGAAATGTTATTTCATGTAACAAGAGAATGTGTTCAGGTAGCTTGTTTACTTGCCTTTTGCTTTTCCAGGAGTTGTTTTGAGCTACTGCTTTCAATTCCTGAAAGTGAATTGCCACATGAGGTATGGTTAGGATTCCATCAATCCATTCAGGTAAGTGTTCTGAATTTCCTTTTTGCAATTTACATATTAAAAAAAAACTTAAAAGGCTGCAGTTGTATTCTTTCTCTTCTACCCTTCCCCTGAGTTCCACTTGTCCTGCACTGCTGTTACCTAGGCAGCAAGAATTTCTGAGCAGCAGAAGTCTCACTGCAGCAGCCGTGTTGGGAGTCTTTAGGCACAACAGCATATTTATAACTCCACTGTTGATGGCAGCTTAAGCAAGAGAACCTTAGTAAGTGTTGATCAAATGATTTGTGTGAGAGACAGACTGAGTTAAATGAAGTGATTTAACAGCTCTGAAGCATTGCTTTGATGATAAAAGAGCTTTTGTGGGGGTCTGAGTGGCAGGGTGGTGTCTGTACCTGCTGTGAGAGGGATGGAAGCAGTAGGACAGGTCTTTAGTCCAGGTGGTTCTGAGAAGTGTTTCTTTGTGGGTGGTGCTGAAATAAGCTCATACTACAACATTCCCACACTCAAATCAGGATGGCTGATGCAGACTGTGTAGGAAGCAGAGATGTTTTCTGGGTTTTAGTCTGGAGGTAGTACCTGGCTGTCTGCAAGAACTGCTGTTCTCTGCAGCTGCAGGACAGGAGTGGCATTGCTGTGTTCATGTTGATGGGCCCTTCCAGCACCAGGGGCTGCTCTGTTTGTGCTGTTACTGTTCTGGCTTTGTAACTGGGACTGGTGAAGGTGGGAGCTAATCTCAGTTACAAGTTACTGCAACCCTTGGCAGGAAATATTTGGAAATGAACTTAGACCTTGCAGCTGTCTTCACTGCCAGACCATGTACCCCTTTGACTGGGGATTTGCTCAGTCCCTGGGCTTGGCTACTGCTGCATTAGCTCTGATGCTTAGTACTGAGCTTCCACTTGTGTTTTCCCTGCAGTCAAGGAAACAGGAGGTGTGAAAACTTTTCAGCAGACTGAAGATGAACAAACCTGTCACTTTAAACTGAGAGAAGCAGTCTAGCAGAGCTCTGTAGTCCTGCTAGTAGTGGAAGGGACAGAGATTGTCTATGCTTGAGTGATTCCAGGTGTAGAGAAACCTCCTTTTCCTGAAATACATGGAATATTTATTGTCATGGGAACCCTAGAAACAGTTGGGTGTGGCATGTACTTGGTAATAGAAAGAAATTGAGTAGGTACAGTTTAAATCCTATGGCTTTAGTGGTGACAAGGATCTGTCCTTTATTTTGAGTGCATAAGTCCTGTGACTCCCTTAGTGGCTGTGACAGCACAATGGACATGGCAGCACTCCAGAACCAGGTTTGAAGGTGTAGCAGTTCATTTTGACAATGCCCAGCTGTGCTCTGTGTTTGGCCAAGGTCTGGGTCTGTGCTCCCAACTCCCTCATTTGTGGGGGTGCCACAGATCAGGGTGGTCAGCCACAGCTTCATCTTTTGTGTTAGGGCTGATGCAAGACATGGAAACTTAGTGTTTCCAAAGTAGCTCTGTAATTTACTAATACAGTCATTTAGGGTAAAGAGGAGTGAATCAGAGTCACACAGTACAGGCTGAAAAGACCTCAGGGATCATCTGGTCCACAGGCAGGGTCTAGACAAGGTAGCCCATCACCCTGCCCAGCTAAATCTTTAAAATGTCCAATGTTGGAGAGTACAGCACTTCCCTGGGGAGGTTATTCCAGTGGCTGAATCTTCTCATTATGAAAAATTTTCATTGGTTGTCCAATCAGAATTTCCCCAGGAGAAACTTGTACCCATTACCCATGTCTTTTCCATGTGAGTTCTTGTAAAAAGGGAGTGTCCATCCATTTTTGTAGCTACCCATTAAATACTGGAATATGGTGATAAGGTCTCCCCTAAACCTTGTGATCTTATCTTCCACTAAAAGGCAAATATGTTTGTAACTGAGATGGCCTAAACCTGAAATAAGATGTGCTCTCATATTCAGAATATGGGAAGGCATATACAGTCTTTTTTTCATTATAGCAGAGTTATAGTGCAGCTCTTAAAGTTGCTGGCTTTTAACTGGAGGAATCTGCAAGGAGAATTCTTGTTACCAAGTTTAGTAATTTCTGTGATGTAACAAATCTGTGCATTTCTAGGATTTTGAAAAGAGTGGTTGAACTTTGATACTTCTGTCAAAGAGAACAGGTTTTTAGTCTGAGATGGCTCTATTTATGCTGAATACGTTGGCAGGGAGCTTTTAAATTCCAGTGGTAGAAGTCTGTGATGTCTCACTCTAAAGAGGGATGGAGCATCCAAGATTTGTAAGTGGTTGTGGGCCTTAAGAATCTACAGAAGTGAAAGGATGTGCAGAAACTCACAAAGTTTTATTAGTAAATTACGTGCTTGGCATGGAAATTGATGTGTTAGTGCTTGACCTACTGTGTAGGCACACAGAGAGGGGCTTGGGTAAAGGGGTGAGGTAAGAAGGAACAGAATAAGAGAGAAAAAGAGATCAGCAGTCCTGATTCCAGTGTTGGTCCAGCTGATGGGATGTCCTGGGTCCTGGAGCATCACCTTGGGTTATTGGGGGTCCCATTTTGTGGATAGGTTTTCCTGTCCTGAAGACAGGTTTCTCACTTTGTATGTAAATTTATGTAAATTAGCTACATAGTCATGTGCAATCCACTTTTTCAGACCCCTCTGAAAATGGGTCAGAGAGCTTTGAGGGTCTTGGGTGGTCTTGATCCCCCTGCTGCCATCCATGCCGAGTCCTCAGCCTCATTCCTGAGCTGGTGCTGGATTGTGGTGTTATCCTGGATTGTCTCCTGGAGCAGCAAGAAGGATGTTTTTCACAGAAAAGTGCTGCCCTACATCCACATGGCCCCTTCTCCAGCCACACTTTGCTCTTTCTCACAGTTTGTTATTACCAACAATCCTTGGTTGGGTCCTCAGCATCTCACTGCTGGTGTTTGGGACATTCATGTGAGCCCTTATCTTCTGGGGTTCTACAAAGGGTGGCACAAGCTCAGATCTCTCATTTCAACTTTCAGAACTAAGGGAAAATTCAAGATGTGCTGCTGCCAGGAATAGTAATATGTACTTGGCTTTTGTAGTGACTTTTTGAAGCTACAGCTTCCAAGTTTAGCACTCACCTAAAGCTCCCCATAGTTCAGCTGATTAAATGTGGTGGGATTCTGAAAACTTGCTGAAAAGGTTTGTGGACTTGAACAAACAGGTGTTTCTAATAAGATTTTGAAGTAGCTCCCTGGCAGAAGTATGAGAAGGAAAATGTTTGTACCCTGCCCAGGAGTACAGTAGGAACCCACTTGTCACCACAGGAGTGTGTAAATCATAGCAAGGGCAATAGAGACCTTCAGACAGGAATCACTTGTAGGTTTAAAGCCTGTGTGATGTTAAAGGTTTTTCTTGTAGGTTTAAAGCCTGTGTGTGACTGTGTTGATGTGCAGATCTCCAGGCAAATCCAGCAGGAAAGCACCACAGATTATTGTGTTAGCACATGTCCAAGACTGATGGATGTGAATGTGCTTGTTTGCTTTCCTACCAAAACAGATAAATGTGGCTTCAGAGGACTGTAACTCCTAATAAGGGAGGTGTTTTTCAGATCTGCCTGCAGTAATTGTGCTCTGTAACAATCTGTGTGGGTAATGGGAGTCAGTGAAACTTCGAATAAATTTTCATCCCAAGGATGTGAAAGGTGAGTGAGGGCTTGCATTTCAAAGCATCAAGGTGTAGGGACTGTCCTAGACCTGAAAGTGGAATGTCACTGATGTCCAGCTTATATACAAAATGCTGTCAAAATCTTTATTTGGTGTCTGAACCTGTTTGTTCTGGTATCCTAAATAACAGCAGGTATGTCCTGCAGTCACCCATGAGCCCAGTTTTCCTCATCCCTAAGCAAGATCAGAGGCAGCTTGGGCAAAATGACAGCAAGATGTGAGATTGTATGGCAGGAGTCTCAGCACTGATTTATTCAGTGGCAGCAAACAAAAAGGTGCAGACACAAGTGAGGAAATGCTGTAAAATATGAGTGAAAGGATTGGGCAGAATTACAGCAGGGCTCTTGATACAAGTAACTCTGTTAATCTGGGGGAGGGACTCAGGGAAGTACTGTGTGGATGGATATAATCTGGTCAGGTGGAGAAGGTAAAACCATGCATTCAAAGATGTCCTTAGTGGGAGTAGAGATGTGTTGTTCTGGGTATTGAATAGGGGAACAGGGTTCCCTTCAAGCCTTACAAAGAGCATCAGTGCTTTATTTAGAAAAATTGAGTTGAGGGTGAGCATAAGCCAGAAACTTTAGTGAAACTGTAGTTGATGCTGATCACTCTGAACTGCCAGGACTGAAAAATCCTGATGTCTTCAGTGAACTGTTTCAAGGCTTGTCTTTTCTTTTGAACTTT
This sequence comes from Argya squamiceps, assembly GCA_037834095.1. Taxonomy (NCBI): domain Eukaryota; kingdom Metazoa; phylum Chordata; class Aves; order Passeriformes; family Leiothrichidae; genus Argya; species Argya squamiceps. Next base: position 2,768,458 of record JBBMKD010000079.1, on the reverse strand, counting down.
GTCCTTAGGCTCTTACTGTATTATTCTTTCCTGACTTCATCTAGAATGAAATGTTTCATGTCCTGCTCTTTAGAACCTGTTTATTGTGTTGTCCTAACTTAATGAGATCTGTATATATAAAGGTTGCATTACGTTTCTGATGTATTCAGAAGACTTCTGATGTATTAATAATAGATTTTTGCATATATTCCCATTAATATTGGCTTTATATTCTTCAGCAGGCCCAATATGTTCAGCTAAGCACTGTAGTGGAAGGGGAGTGTACTGACAGAAGTTAATTACTTATGCTACATATGTTGGTGAATTTTATAGTTGGTATTGTGGTATTGATATGCAGAATCTCAAACATAGTGGTGATTCAGCAAATCAGTTTGTTTGTATCAAAAGCTCCTTCTTTATCACCTTCTTAGGTCCTTTCAGCCCTTAATACCGAGATGCTGAAATGTGATTGATCCCCATAACTGGGCTGGGCTCTGCCGTCTCTGTCCTGCATCCTGAAACCCTCAGATTAGGGAAGAGCTGCTGTTGGGAAGACATTGTTTATGTTGGATGTCTGGATCATTGAATGTCATAATGTGAGGGACTCAGTATCTCACCCTTGTCCTGGGTGTATGAATGTTTAATTTTTTTTTATCAGCCATGTCATTCCAGTAGTGGTGGCAGATCAGTGGGCTGTTCTGGCTGTTCCTGAGGCTGTGCCTTGGAGCTCCTCAGTGCCTTGGTTGGTAGTTCCAGCCCTTCCTAGGCCATAACACCTGTGCTGAATGTCTTTGCAGAGCTCAGTAAAGCTCATCGAGTTCAGTCTTCCAGGTGAAGTTTGAGCACAGAGGCTCCTGAATGCTGATGGTTTTTTGGAGTGAAGTCTTTGAGCTGATTTACACTTGAGACTGTGAGAGGTTAGTGCTGTAGTCAGTGTGAGGGAAGGGAATGCAGCGTGGATGCTCTGGCAGCCTGTTGTGCTGAAAAGACTTAAAGCTGTGTGACATGTAGTTGGGAAAGGCCTAAAGTAGAGGTTGTTACAATTGGCTGCTATTGATTTTTTTTTTAGGTAAGATGAAGTGTCTCTTCTACCTGTAGCTGTTTTTTTAGTCATCCCCAAGACTGAAGATAAAATACACATAACATAGATTTCCCATAGCAAGTAACTGCCAGTTACAGAAACTAGGTCGTGGTTAGATGGTTAAATTTACACGGATGCAAATTTAGATCAGTTTGTTGTTTCCCAGTGATATTTTTAAAGCTGTCCTGAGGCTACAACTTGAGCATCCTTTGGCAGTAGCATTGTGTGTCATTCACCTGGCTGGTGCTATTGGCATGCAGTGCTAAGTGGGGAATTGATCATGCTTTAGTTTTAAAAAGCAAAACAAAACAAAACGCCCCCACTTCTTGCCTGAGGGGCTTTGTGGTGGGTTTTGTTCACTGTTCCAGCTTGCCCTGGAAGCAAAGACTGAGAGGAGGAGCAGCTGTGAGTCTAAGTGTTGCTTAAGTGATGTTCCCAAATGCTTAAACACAGCCTGCAGCCTTTGTGTGTTAATCTCTCCGTGCTGTTAGCTGAGAGCAGTTTGAGCTCTGGTCAAGAGCATGTAAAGTCCTTTGCATCTTTAGGGTCCAGCTGTGACATTCCAAAATTCCTTTTAACCTTGTGAGTAGCATTTCAGGCTCAGGACCAGAAATCAGTCATAGCAGGCATCCTCCTTGGCTTTGTATCTGCCAATTGGCACCAACACCTGATTTTTGAGGTGGTCTTACCAATAACTCATTCACTACTTTACTTCCTTTATAATCATTTTTAGAAGTAGCATGGTCTTTAACAATTTCAGCTAGCAGGTCGCTAGGAGCTAACAGTTGGAACACAGTTACAACACTTACCTAAAAATAAAATTAACTTTGGGGCAATATCTACAGAAAATCTTTGCTACTGCTAAGAAAGATGAGGTTGTTAGTTATCAAAACTGCCTGGTTGTTGCATTCAGTTATGAGATTTCTAATGTTATGGTCCTTAGAAGGTGGGAGTGTGCACTACAGTTCTGCATTTGGAAAGAACTCCTAATGTGTGCTTTTTTACCCACTTCTGATGTTGGTTTGGTTTTTTCTTGCAGTTGAAAAAATACTCAAGTAGGGCAGAAGCTCTGACTTCCACAAAGTGTGCTTTCAGACATAGTTTCAATGTGATTTCAGACATAGTTTGAAATTTCAGTGTTGAATCTGCAGCTCTGAAGGTTTCTGTTGTGGCAGAGTCATGAGTTTGCTGGAAGAAAGCTCAGTTACCTGATCCACCTCTTCACTCAGAGTAAGAAGGCTTTCTTAAATCAGGTTGCTTAGGGTCCTGCCCCACCAAATGTTGTCTTTAAGGAATGGAAAATGCACAAACTTTCATGAGTCCTTTCAAAATGAGTATTTACATATGGAAACACTTCCTGCACACACACTGACAGAATTTCCTTTCGTGTGACTCCCTCGCTAGACAGCTCCAGCACCTTCTGGCAATATAGTGAAGATAAAGACAGCTCTAAGACTTTGCTTTTCACCCTCTCTTCTGCAGGTGGTGGTCTTTGCTGGATGTGCATCACTGGCAAATGAATTGGACAGGACAGTTGCTAACTAGGTGTTGTACTGCAGTGGGATTTCAGAGGTGCCAAATGGGAATAAACACTTCAGGAATGTCTTGCTTATGCTCTGTTTGAGACTGTTCAGCATTGCTGGCCTTGTTTGCAGTTAGAGCTCACAGCTGACCTGACTTGAATTACAGACACTAGAGACTTGTGGTGTCAAACTGGAGCTCAGCCAGCTGCTCACCAACCTGTTCTGGTTCTTGGGGCTGTACCACGTGCAGCACTCCCCTTTGCCTGTGCTGAGCTTCACTGAGCCCCTGTCAGTGCTGTTGTGCAGCCTGTTGAGTGTCCTGATGGCTGCCTGCCCAGCAGTGTCAGCTGCTCTCCTGCTTCTCTGTAACCTGTGGGCTGGCAGATAATGAATGTGCTTTATCCCATTATTCAGACAATAAATGTGTTAAAAATACCAGCTCACTGTTGATCCTGAGAAGTCCTGCTGGGAGCCAGCTGCCAGCTGGGCTCTGTACAATTGTTACAAGCTTTTTAAATCTGGCTATTGAGTTGGGTTTTTTTTTTACCTGTGTTTTGTCCACTTTTCCTTATTTTAACAGTTTGGTTTTCAGGATACTGTGGGAGATTGTCAGAAGCCTTGCCAAGTATGACTGATGTCATCTGTAGCTTGTCAGCACAGAAGGTAGTCAGATTACTGGATGTAATTTCCGGGAGAATTTGTCCCATGTTCTTTGTGGGGTCAGGCTATGCTGACTGGCCTGTAATTCCCCAGCATTTCTTACTCTTCAAGTCACTAGAAACTTTTCTACAGTGGCTGTGACCATACAGAGCCTGGTACAGGACTTGCAGTGACATCCATAACCACCATCACACCCTTGGTTTGTGTTTGATGCCAAGGATGCTGATGTGATTAGCATCTCCTCTGTCACGCTGATCCATGTCTCTTCCCACCTCCAGCTCTGGCACTGTTGGCAGGGACCAGGAAGGCCAGAGTGCAGACCTTGACAGGAAAACTTGAGGCAAAAGAGAGGGTCTTACAGAGCCTCTCCAGTGTCTTCTGTTACTCAGTGTCCTGTTGAGCTGTTCTCAAGCTTTCCTTGATCTTCCTTTTCTCAAGTGGAAAAAAGCCAGAGAGATCCACATGTCTGTCAGCTTGGCCCCTAGAGCCTTGTATTTCCCCAGTGTGGTGTCATTTGTGTCCAGGTGTGCAAGAGCAAGTGGTGACAGTCTGAGAACAAGCCTTGGCAGCTTCTCTGCAATATCCCACATCCCAGTTCCTGTTAAGCACCAAACCTTGGAGATGTGGAGGCTCACTGGCAGCTGAAGGTTGGGAATGCTTAGATGGGACTTTACAATGATAACTGATAGCTTGCTTTGTTTCCTGTCTCCTTCCCCCTCTGCCCTACTACATTAAAGGCTGATTATAGCTGGAAATCCTGTTTATTTAAAGGTGAGCCAGGACATAATGTTACCTTAATGTCATGATTAGTGTAGGAAGATTAGCCTAGCTGTGGAGTACAGTAATATCCATTTCTAGCATCACTTAATTTTCTATTGTAGAGACTGACAGACTGTCCAAAGAACAAATGGATCTGTATAAACCTGCCCTTGGTCATAGACTTCAGTGGTGCTCTAATACTTGAGTTTATTACAGACAGTACACAAATACACTGTGGGATACTTGGGTTACTCCCCATGTACTCAGGGAGTGAGAAGAACCCTGTGATGGCTGTGCTTCACTTTAATTTAGGATTTACTAAGTGATGGGATGGTTTCATAGGTGTTCAAAAAGAGTCCTTCAAGAAACTTGAGAGTTGTGGATCAATGTAAGTGAACCCTTTACTTAGAATGCAATTTTCCATCCTTAGCCTTTTACTGTGAATAAAGCCTCACTCCTTAGTGGGGAGATGCTTTGCCCAAGTTAAAATTCAAGTTCTCTTATGCAGAGATTTGCTGCAGTGTTAGAAAGGAAATACTGTTGTATCCAAATAGTGAAGATGGTCTGAAATTACATCTGATATTGGATGTTGAACATCAATATCTCATTAATTAAAAGTCATCTAATCATTAAATGCAGAGATTGCCTTTACTGTGAATGGTTAGTGGGAAAATCTTGGTCATTTTCATAGCAGATTGCCTTGATTGTAGAAGGTAATTCATGGATTTAAACATGACTGGTGTGTTGCACTGTGGAAATCAGTTCATTGTTGCCCTTTGATAGCCCATGATAAAATGTTCCTTGGTTACTCTCATATTTGTAGTGGTCATAGCACTGGCTCCATTTAATTCTGATCATTCAGAACACAGAATTGATCCAGTGTGTCTCAAGGATGCAAGAGAGGCTATCAAAAGCAAGCCTGAGGTTAAAGATTGTGTTAAAAATACAAACAGCTTGAAACAGCTCAGCAGAGCTAGGGGGCATTGCCACGTGTTGAACTTGAGATCTGCTGTGAGAAACATTTTTACTGAAGGTGTAGCCACAAATTGCTTACAGTTAGTTGGCTTTATTTGTCAGCAGTAGCAAATTCTGAAAGGTGATATTTTAATTCTTTCAGTTCAAGTCACCCTACATCTGTTTTTCTGTTAGGAACATGAAATGCTTGGAATTCATTTCAAGTTGCTTTCTCTTCTATGTTAGACTCTAGATTCCTCCCACGTGTAAAGTCTTTTTTAATTCCTCCTTTACTCCTCAGATTTCCTGAATTCAGAGCAGCAGGGCCCTGATCACTCTGAGCACTGTGCTGTCTGTAGAGGTTTTGTGGGTGAACTTCAGCTGGGGAGTCTGTGGGTCAGGCTTCACAGCATCAGACCTCAGAAATCCCTGGATCTTAGAGTAAATGCACTGGACACAGATCAGTCTCTAAGAAAATTGCATCTTCATTTCCAGCAGAAGGATGTTTTCATCTTAATGATGGAATCTCCCGTGGCATTCTTCAACTAGTGACTGATGGTTTTCATGATTCTCAAAGTGAATTGACTGGCTCATCTTTAGTGTTAACACTAAATGTACAATTTTAGACTCTTACCATTTTGTTACTCAATTTGAAAACTGTTTAGTCTTCTGAGTTTTTCAATAGCATTATATGCTTTGATACAAAATCATCCTTTATCTTTTACACAATTCCTGGTTTATATATATATATATAAACATGTACATGGAGAACCATATAAATTGCAGAAGAGTTACAACTGCAGAATAGACTTTTTGATTTAAGCCATTTCAGTCAACTCAGTAGTCTGAAATGGAAAGTTTTGCAGTAGGATTAGAGAAGTGAAAGGACATTGGACTATTAAAATTCCAGTGGAAACTTGTCAAAGCAGTAATGACTGAGAGGAGTAGTGTGAAAATATTAAAATGTAGTGAAATATTAGGTTAGATAATGTGAAATTGCATTGGCTTAATTTTTAGCTAAGACTTTTAATGACTTTTTTTTTACATTTTATAGGATTCACATGATGCTTTACTGGAATTTGGGAATAACAACCTCCAAGTATTGGTGGATATCACAAGGGAAGGAGTATGGAAAAATCCAGTTCTTCTTAAAATTCTGTCCCAGCAACCAGTAGAAACTGAGGAAGGTAAGAGTGTGTTTTTAGAGATGATGTGTGGTTGTTCAGAAATTACTTGGGGCAGTTTTGGTGGGTAAGCAGTGATACAGAAGATAGTTGCATTTTAAATTGTATTGTGCAGTAGTATTCATATGTTGCTAAATAATATTTATTATGAAACTGTCTCACTGGCATTTTGAATAATGTGTCCAATTGAACAACCAATGCATCTCTGCTTGGACTGTACTATCCATAAGGTTGAATATTTTGGAACTCCATTTTTAAAAAGAATTACTTCTTTTTCCATCATGAAAATACAGAAATGCATATTGTGAGTCATAAAACTGGAAGTGATGCAAGAGAAGAGAAGTAGTCCTGTGAGGAGCAGGGAGTTGGACTCATAATCCTTATGGGTCCATTCTACCTCAAGATATTGTATGATTCTAAGTAGATTGAGGCCATAAGTAAAGTTGAAGGCAAGATTTATGTGCCAGACTTGTTACCACACACTGGTACAAGGCAAAATGAAAGCCTAAAGAAATCCTGCTGTCTATGCCATTATGGCATGGAAAATGTTTTCATTCCTAGATTGTGCTGCTAATGTAACTGGTTTATCTTACTGATACCAACAGACAGAAGTGATTCAGTGACTGCAGAAGTTACTGCTGACATACAGACTGATCTGTGAAGCTGTATGATACCACGTTATTATTAGTAAAATCTTGATTTTGTTTGACTTCCTTTTCTTTGTTCCATCCTGTCTTTTCTCTATGCCAGGCAGTCAAATGCTGCTGTGATTTTATTTTGCTTGTAGAAACTCTGTTTGAGCAGCTGGAATTAGTCTTTTGGCCTGGGTAGGACATGGTTGGAGCTGGTATCAAGCAGCTATCTCTAGATGTCTACTAAATTAATAAATTTTTACCTTCAGAATTAGATCAAGTAAATACTAATTTCTGTAATAGATTTTAGGTCCCTGATGAGTTATGAGGTTTGTCTCCCTTCTTTCTCTTGTGTCCCCTCTTTGATCTGTGTGATGCTCTGTGCTATCAGGCTCCATTTGATAGCAATAGGAGGAACCAAAATGTCCTTCCTGCAGGTCCCAGAGGGAAAGGCAGTTCTGCTTTTAGGCTTGGGAGTAGGGGCTGCAGAAGGAGCTCCAGTGCAATGGACTTCCAGTTGTCTTAGTCAAACTGCCATTTTATCCTTCAGTACAACAGCAGCTTCACAAAGTGTCTTTTTTCAGCCATCTAAAGCTCATTTAGCTTCTTTGAATAGTTTGTATTTAATGCTTTTTGGGGGTTTTGTGATGAGTACCTGAAGAGCATTTCTAGTTTTTGCTGCTGTCAGCCAGATGTGAGATAGCTCACTGTGCCAGCTGAACTGTTTTGTGAACTGGTTGTTCCTGTTAATAATCATCAGGTGCTTACTTGAGTGAACAATCCTGACAGTGTGTCAGGTTCCTGCCTTTCTTGTTTACAGCTCTTCATTTTAATTTTTTAATGCACTGTCCTGGAAAAGGAACTGACATCAAATATAAATATGGTTTGCCAAATTTGTTCCAGCAAAAGTTTCATAGCAGCTCGGGTTCTGTCTGCTGCTTCTGTGGCTGTTAATAAACTGCACTGCCATGTGCTAGGCTGATGGTTCCTGAATTTTACTGTCAGCTGGCTGAGGATGGTTGTTTGGGGCATTAATATTCACTTGAGGAAAGGGCTTTAAAAAAAATCATCTCAACTTAGGCCTTTTAGGTGACTAAACAATGCCAGCATCCCGATGGGACCATAATTGATGCTGTTGAACAGTTGTGACATCCCATGTGCCTGATTTTAATACTCTGATTCCAAGACTTCCCCCCTAACTTCTGTCTTAACAAACATCCCCTGAGCCAGGGAGGTTGGGCTGAGCTTGTTGCTGAGTGCAGATGAATGCCAACAACTTGCTGTGTCTGTCTTGGTGAGAGTTGGTTTGTAGGACAGCTGGGATAACCACCCAACACACTGCTGCTGTGTAATACACAAAGCTCAGAGTCAGCTGTGTGTGCTCAACGTCTGTTACTGCACTGCACCACCTCGTCCTGTCCTGCTCCACAGGGACTTTCAGCAGAAATGTTCACCCAGGATGGGTTTCTCTGAATTGTTATTATAGTGACCACAGAGTCTTTTCATGCTCTAGTGCCATCCGTGCTTTATAAAGGTTGTATTCACAATTATTGGGGTGTAACTTAAATTTTCTTTCACTGCAAGTGTTTTGGGTGAGAGAGGAATCTCTTATTGTTACTTTTTAGCCCTGGCTTAAGAGAGCTGTTTAAGATACGTGTAGAGTTTAAAGCTGCACTGCCCTTTTGGCTGAAGGGTTTGGAAGAGGGAAGGGTTGCAGGGTGTCTGCGCTGATTTTTGTGTCTGCAAGCTGTTTTAATCTTGAGAGGTGTGATAGAACACTGGCAGAACACATAACAGCAGGAGATATCTGGGAAGAGAAGGAACAAGTCTGCTCATGGACTTGTATGGAAATGTAACAGATTTAGGACTGAGTACAAAATTAGGTTCTCTGAGGGAAAACAACTTTTCTCATTTTGCTGTCTATTCCTTAGGTTTTGTTCCTTTTTCAGAAGAGAAAACTTTCCACTTTAGAGTAAAGCTTAAGTGCTAAGATAGATGTCTGACTAGTGACTCATTTCTGAATTTTGCTCCTACCATCATCACTTACATTTGCATGACAGAGGAGCTCAGTTTGTCATTTGCCTCCTTTGCGAAGTTCACTACACCCTCCCTTAGGTGTGAAAGAATTGGCCCGAGGGCACAGACCTGCCACCCCTGGGGAGCTTGTGCTTACTGATTGCTCTCAAAAACTGCACGTTGAGACCCTTTGTGCATACTGGCAGAGCATCCACCTCCATCAAAGTTCCTCTCATTTGTGCTGGAAGATAAAAATGTAACTGTTAAACTGGAAGTGTTTTATTTGGCTGACTGCAGGTAGTCTTAAAATACTTCCCATGTCTTGACTAGCTGGCTCTGGCATGTTAGTAAAACTTCATTTAACCAGTTGCCAAGTGCATGTCTAGCTGTGTAAACAACAGGGATTTAAATAATTCTTAGAGGAGGTAAAAAGAGGGGTTTTTTTTCCTAGTATGCCTTTTATTCCTCTTATGGACCTGAAAAAACTATTCTGTGAGCCAAGAGGTGTAGAAATAGGGACTGAGATAATTGCTTTGAATTGCTTGTGGGCACTAAACCCCATTGCTGCCAGGCCCATGAATACACCTGGGGAGGTGGCTGATCTGATACTGGGGGTTTTCCCTCCCCAGATCTCCTGGCCATTGTGTTGTGGCAGAATCTCTCCCATCAAATATCCATATTGAAGCACTGTTAGCATTTCTCCATGAGTATTCAAGCACAGTGTCATGCAGATGCAATTTTTAAGGGAGAGAGGAGGTTTGTTTCCTAGCAACTGCAGATCTTCCTGCAGGCTGCCTCTTGGTCAGACGGTTCTTTTTGCTTTATCCATTGAAGTTCCTTTAACGTGAAGTGTCAGCTGAGTCAAGAGTTTAATGCTCAGGGGTTTTTCCTGTGAAAAACAGAAACCATTACTATAGACTTCAATCTTAAATTCTCTGATGGACCACTAAGCTGAGTCGTGCAGAATACAGGTTTCACTACAGCCATGTGGTGTTACCTGGCACCTGAAATAGTTTTCTGTTCAGGTGCACACTGTGAGTTTTCTGCCAACTAGTTTAGTGTATTTTAGAACACACTGTTGTTTGTTTGGGCAATATTTTGAAGTGCAGAAAGGGTGAAAACTTTCCTGTTCTGTGTTATGTGCAGTCCTCTCTTTTAGAAATATATATACCATTGTTTTTAACTATCTGTCTTGCATAGTAATAATAAGATGTTAATGTCGTGGAAGAGCCATTGAATAGAAATATTTTCTTAAGCTGTTAGTCTAAAGCAAGCATTGTTTTTTGACTAATCCAGAGTCTCTTGCTGGCACTAGAGGTAACTGGTTTACTGCAGTTGCTGCAGAACATGATTGTAGTATGTGTTTTGTCAGAATATCTCCTGCATTTCTATGATTTCTTCTACATTTCATCATCCAGTTTGTTCCTTGGTTCATATGCATTACTACATGTAGTATAAGAATGTGTTGAACCATCTCTCTTAATTCACAAGAGTCTTTTGAATGATGTACAGATCTGGAGACTCATCTCAGGGCTTTGTGTGGATGTTTATGTTAAGCTGGAAATAGCAGCACAGCTATTTTGGAGCAATGATTTCATCCTGTTGGTTTTGCACAGCCTGGTTTTTGGTAGTGGGAGGGCCATGGGGGTGGCTGCTGTGAGAAGCTGCTGGAAGCTTCCACCACGTCCAGCAGAGCCAGTCCCTGATGGCTCTGAGGATGGACCTGCTGCTGGCCAAGGCTGGGTCAGTTAGAGGTGTTGGTAATGCCTCTGTGATAACAGATTTAAGAAGAAAACCAAAACAAAGTGGGGGAAATTTGAATTCCAGCTAGAGAAGAGGAGGTGAGAACATGTGAGGGAACAACATGGAAACACCAAGGTCAGGGGAGGAGATGCTCCAGGTGGCAGAGCTCAGGTTCCTCTGCAGGGTGTGGTGAGACCAGGGTGAGGCAGCTGTGCCCCTGCAGCCCCTGGGAATCCACAGGGATGCAGAGATCCACCCACAGCCCCTGGGAATCCACCCACAGCCCCTGGGGATCCATGGGGGATCCAGTGATCCACCCACAGCCCCTGGGGATCCACAGGGATCCAGTGATCCACCCACAGCCCCTGGGGATCCAGTGATCCACCCACAGCCCATGGGGATCCACGAGGATCCAGTGATCTGCCCACAGCCCTTGGGGATCCACCCACAGCCGCTGGGGATCCACGGGGATCCAGTGATCCACCCACAGCCCCTGGGGATCCACAGGGGATGCAGAGATCTATGTACAGCCCGTGGGGATCCACAGCCCCTGGGGAGGTGCCCAGGCTGGAGCAGGTAGACCCCTGGAGGGGGCTGTGATCCAGTGGGAGACCCAGTGGAGAGACAGGGCCCTGCTCCCAGGCTGGAGCAGCCTGTCCCTGCAGGACTGCACCCCATGGAACAGTGACCCACCCTGCAGCAGTTTTGGGGGGACTGTGTGACCCTGGGAGGGATTCATGCTGTAGCAGTTCTGGCAGGACTGCTGGTCATGAGGTGGGACCCACGCTGGAGAAGTTCACAGAGAATTGTCTCCAGTGGGAGGCACCCCACGGGCTCACAGGGGAAGGACTCCTCTCCCTGAGCAGCAGAAGGAAAACCTTGGGTGATGAACTGACCAAACCCTCACATGCTGTCTCCCTGTGCTGTTAGTGAGAAAGAGGGATGAGTTGGGGGAAGAAAAGGTTGTTTTGAGGGCTTCTTTTACTTCTCATTATCCTCCTCTGATTTTGTTAGTAATAAACTCACTTTGTACCTCTAAGGTGAGCTTGTTTTGCCCTTGGAGTGTTTTCTCCAGGTCCTTATCTCAGCTCATGAAGCCCTCATTAAATTTTTCTCTCCTCTGCCCAGCTGTAGCAGAGGAGTGAGAGTGAGTAACTTTGATTGTTGCCTGGTGTTTGGCCAGTGTCAAACCACGACAATCAGCCAAGGCAAAGTACATGAACTTCATCAAAGCTTTTGATGTTGTCTCTCACAGCATCCCTGGATGAAATGTCCAGGACAGAGCTTGATAAATCCATTGTAGGTTGGTGCTGTCTTTTGGGGGGGCATGGCAGGGGTGGCAGTGTGGGGGGATCTGTTTTCTGTAGCCCAACATTCTCTTCCTGCAGAGTTTGGGAGAAGAGAATCCATTGCTGTCACTTGTAATCATGCCTAGAGATTCCTTAGAGCACTGTCCATACACAAATTTGTAAAGGAGTGTGAATGCAGTGAGACAATTTCATTGAAGTGTCACCTGTAAATGGGTCTATTCTCAAAGGATTTTTTCTTTTCCTAGCTAATAAATTGATTACACGAGAAGGGCCTTCCTTTCTGCAGATGCGAATAAAACATTTGATGAAGTCAAACTGCATCCCCCAAGCCACTTTCTTGTCAAAATTGTGTGCAGATTCTCCAGAAATTGCAAATGTTTCATCTTTTCGCCAAGCCTACATCACATGTGTGTGTTCAATGCTGCCTAATGAAGACTCCATTAAGGAGGTTAGTAACCTATAGTCCCTTTTTAATTAATATACATCTGTGAAGCACTTTAGAATTTATTTATGTAATACTAAGAACTGAAGAGTGAAAAACTGTTGCAGCAGAGTTCCATAAGAGGAATAATCTATTGCAGGCTGCAGTGGGAAAGAACATTTGTATGAACTCCTGCTGTGGATAAGAATGTATGTATGTGTGCTTGATTAGATGTGTTTGAAAGCTTAAAAATTATAACTTCAGTTCCAATAATAATCCAAATATAATTGGAAAGTTGTCCTTTCTGACTCAAACACTGGTACCAGATCAATTAGGTTTCATCTAGTTGTTCTTACCTAAGGAAAGTTTCAAGAAAAAAAAATCACAAAACAAACAAAACACACTTTAGAGTTGTTTTGTCTGAACTCTGAACTCATTTTTAGCACTCTTCCTGTTACAGTGACAATCATAACAATGATTTGTGTTCACACTTAACTGCTGTAACACAACTGACTCTTGCCTCTGTTTCCTCTTGGTGTCACATACCTGTTATGGGATCGGTCTCACTTTTATGCATGTAGTGTAGTTTTAAATGTGAGACTTGGACATTTTGAGTAAGCCTCAGTGAAACTGGGGGAAGCTTGAGATCCTAAAAAAAACCCAACTTTCATGTCTGCACTTCCTGCATGAGTGGCAGAGTGATCATGTTGTACATATAGACTATTTCAAAAACCCTTCCTTTAAAAATACTCCTTGTGGAAAGTAAATATTTGGAGAGGTGTCTCTCCAGTCTGCACTTTGAGCCAGATTCCCCTTGGTGTGCTGTAGGAGCAGAGAATGTATTTAACAGCTCACTGCAGACATGATCTGTGCACTGAAGGCTTTGGGGTTGATGGGTGGCTTACAGCACATTCTCTGATTGCATTTGCTGCTGCTGAGGAATGGTGGAGAAATCACATTGAATTCTGTCCCCTTTTCAGTTTAATTTGAGGGTTGTGAAGTGTAGCTGTTGCTGTTTCACCTTGATACTCAGAACAGTCATTTCTTGCCAGTCAAGTATAAAGGTTGGAACACAGATTGATGAATTGAATCAAGTTAATTGCTTAATTAAACTTTTTGTAGGAAAACAAAGGCAGAAAGCATCAAAGCAGTGTCTTAAAGCAGTACAGTTTATTGACTCAACTGGACCTGTGGCCAGAAGTGTGAAAGTATAAAGTCAGTGGTGTTCCAGTGCCAGAGAGTTAACTTTAACAACTGGCAGTTGGAGGTTTGCCTGGCATGTTTCTGTGCATGCTTCATCACAGCTGTTGTGTAGTTGGCACTCTTGCAGAATTGCTGAAATCCAAGACTTCTAAAACACTTTCCATTTACACCTTTGTTTTAAGAGGCAAGAAATGTGTTGTATCATCATATTACCCATATCTTCCTCAGGAGAAAGTTGTCAGGTCTAATGACAAGTGAGAAAAGGTGAGAAATGAAAAATTAAGAGTTCAAAGAATGGCAGCTGTTGGGGAATGATAGGTGGCAGTAACTAAAACCCCACCAGGGGGAAGAAGGAATAAACTGTAATAAAAGGAACAAGAGTTAGGTGAAATTTGAAGCTCAGAATAGGGTGGGGCAGGTAGACGAACAGGGCTGGCTAAGGAAGTAAATATGACAGAAAGCCAAGACAAGTTAAATCTTACATGGCTGAATGTTCTTTGGAATAACTTAGTGGAGTAAACTGGCATACTTGTTAATAGAACATGGGGAGAGTGGCATCATTTTTTAGCAATTCTAATTTGAAATATCTCAGCATTGTTCATTCTCTAGTCTCCTAACTTCCAGTGAGTTGTTCTAGTTGGGTTTATAACAGGGTAATGGTGATCAGCAATTCAGATTTAGTAAAGACCCTTCAATAAGTGTCTGGTTTGTCACTTAAGTGATTGGCTGAATATTGTTGGATGATTTCAAGGTGTGCATTTCAACTTCTTGTCTTAAATATTAACAAAAAAAGAATCTCAAACAGTCTCACAGCAAGAAAGATCTCACAAACAAAAAGCAAAAACCCCAAGATCTGAAATGAAATTAATTATCATTGACCAAGTTTGAGATAAACGGGACTTGAAACCAGTTTTTTGATGCTTACTCAGTAGTTAATGTCCTGAATGCAAATGAGTTTGTCCAAAAGGAATCAAATTTCCATGGAAGGAGAAGGGCTCTGATGTTCTGTGCAGCTGGAGGTCACTGAGGGTGCCAGGCCATGCTTGTGCTGGAGCTGCTGTTGCTCCTGCTGCTCCAGCACACAGCAGAAGTTCTGGGTGTTGTTACAGCTCAGGTCTGATTGAGGAATAACTGGTGGCTTTTAAAAATGTGAGATTTATAATTCTGTAAGCTCAGAAACCCTGTTAAGTAGGTTTTGATGTTGTAGTTTTTCCATCAGGGGTGGTGGAGTTCAGTGGTTGTGGTTTTAATGGAGCTGGTGATGATCATGCTCTCTGTCAGTTCATGTCTGGCACAGGTACCCTGCCCATTGCCTTCAGATCTGTGAAGGAAACATGTCCCAAACCTACATGCCCTGACAATATTTGTGTTCCTAAAACCCAAGACTTGGAAGATCAGAATTTAATCAAACTGCTGCAGGCAGCCTCTGCATTATTTAAGAATATTTGCTGAAGTATGGAGGAGATGGCAGTGTATAATTGTTGACATTATCAAAGACAAAAGTTTGTGACACTTAGCTTTAAATTTAAATTTTGGCTTTTAAAATTTGCTTTAGAAGATATACTGATGGAAATTGTTACCTATAAAGAATAGGAATAGTTGAGTGGAGAGAGGTGGTAGAATACTGTGAGAAGGTTGGAGTTGCCCAGCTGGCAGAATGAGACTTCCCACCAAGCTGCAAGGCCTGTGTAGCTGTAGGTACCAAAGGCTGATGATGACCCAACAAAGGTGCTGCTGGCCAGGAATGTTGTGGGGAGATGGCATGGAGCAGTGTCCTGTACCTACAGGAGCCCCTTTGTCTCCTGGGCAGTGATCAGCATCTTCACAATCCTGTCCTGTGGCCACTGGTATGGGCTCACTTCTCAACCCTCCCCAGCCTGCTGGAGGTGGCTCTTGATTTACAGATACTGTGTGGGCTTCTTATCTTTGTCTGTTCCCTTACACAGCAAAACACTGTCACCTAAATCATTTTCTGAGGTTTCTCTCTTGCCAGGAGTCAGGGGCAACTCCCTCCCTCTGTGCCCTCTTCTCCCTACCCCCCAAAAATCTGCTGTGTTTTACTTTATCAAATGCAGAACTGACACATCTGCAAGGCCTTGCAGCTTGTGAATTGCCCTGGAAATATCTGCTGCAAGGGGTCAGTTCTGGGTCTCAAGTTGAACTCCAAAAGTCAGTGCACCCTAAAAAATGTTGGCATTGCTCAATGAACTCCAGTGTCAAGGCTGAATGGGAAACTGGGTTAATATCCCTGCTTCTGCTCTTCCTGCTGAATGAGATGTCTGCAAAAATTAGTTTAACTTCCTGTTGTTTGTTCTCTGTCGTTGTTGTTCATGATGAGCAAGAAGTTTGAAATGTTTATAGTATCAACAGCTGTTTAAAGTACAAATTGCTAGAACACAGTCTGCTCTGTGAAGTGGAATAGATCCAGTGGAAAAATGTATTTAAACCTAGTGTTGTGTTAATAATAAACACTCTTCATAATTAGTGTTTGTGGGTTATATCCTACCTGGCACCCTGGTTTGATGCACAGATCTGTACTACCTTAAACAGACATTCCAGAGCTCCTTGGGGTTTGTCTCCTTGTTGTGGTTTAACCCTGCCTAGACCCAGGTCCCTTATAGCTGCTCAACTCCCCTACCAGCAGTACCAGGGACAGAAGTGGAAAGGTAAAAGTGAGAAAACTTGTAGGTAGAAGTAAAGAAGTGTAATAGGTGAAGGAAAAGCCATGCACGCAAGCAAAGCAACACCAGGAATTAATTCACTCCTACCCATGGGCAGGCACCTCCAGGAGAGCAAGGCATAATAATGCATACTGGAGACTTGTGAAGACAAGCTCTCAACACATTCCCCTTCCTCCTCCTTCCCCTCACTGTGTGTAATGAGCATGATGTCATGGTCTGGAAAATCCCTGTGCACTCTCAGCTTCCTTTGCTCTGTGTAAGCACTGCTCAGCAATAACAAAAACATCTCTGTATTATCAACCCTGTGTCCAGCAGAAATCCCAAACACAGCCCCATACTAGCCACAAGGAAGAAAATTAACTCTACCCCAGCCAAAATCAGCACGTTGCTCTAAACACTTCTGTTTCTGTCCTCATGCTTTGAAATGTGGTGGTTCAGAATCAGCACCTGGGGATGAAGAGAACAAGAAACTGGTTTTTTTCACAACTCTTGATCTTTTTGGACCTGGGTTCTAATTTTCAATAGTAACACAAGAATCTCTGTAAATGCAGAAACAGAATGGGAGGTTTTAGATAGATGGTTGCCTGCATGGAAGTGTTTAGTTAAGCTGCCCAAAATGGAAGGTTGTCCCAGAGAAAACTAATATTGAGAAGGGATCAGAACTAACAGGGGAACTTCTCCTACCACTTTGTAGCTGAAAGGTGTGGCAAGATCCCTGGGTATGGGAGACATAATGTTTTGTTTGTGAGACTTTGATACAGTAAATATGCATTCTTTTGTAAACATTCTGAGAATAAAGTACCTTTTCTTTTTAATTTTCTTTTTCTTTAAGATTGCAAAGGTGGATTGCAAAGAGGTACTAGACATCATATGTAATCTGGAATCTGAGGGACAAGAAAACACTGCATTTATTCTTTGTACAACATACCTTACCCATCAGCTTCAAACAGCAAATATCTATTGCTCTTGGTAAGTATGAGGTGCTTCAGCTAACTGTTCTTCACTGGCTAGAATTGAGTGAATATAGTACAAAATTATGTGGAGAAAGTGGATTTATCCTTTGCTTGAGAAGTGCATCAGACTGAAGCATTTCATCACAAGTTGCTATGCTAATAGAGCAGTTAGACAAAAGTAATGTTGAAACAATTTAAAACTGAAACAGCACTCACACTATGTGCTGGCAGAACAACAGCAAGTGACAGCTCCTATCCTTAAGGTATGATGGTATAATAAATTACTTAATAGAATGGCTTTGTGCTCTCATGGTGTGAGTGGAAAAGCACGTAACAGCACAGAGAGCACAGCCTTCAGCTTACAGATCCATTACATGATGCTTTGCAAAGGGGGTTCTGTAGGAGGTGGTTCTGTTCCCTTTTAGTGGCAGCCACATCACCTGGCTGCAGGTGTCAGCAGCTGAGCTGCTTACTGGGAGAGAAGTGGCAACTTTCTGTTCTAATTCATTTTACCCATTTTAAATTTCAATGTGAGAGGTAAAGACTCTGGAAGTGTGGGACTGGGATTTTTTTGTCTAGAAAGGAAGTCTGTGCAGCTGTAGATGTGTGCATTAAGTGAGATCTTTCCCCAGTAAGTATCAGGAGAAACGCTGGGGTTTGATCTGAGGAGTGGGGCACAGGAACAGTTCTCATCAGTGTCACTTGCAGGTCAGGACATAATTGAAGTGTGTGCTGTCCTTGAATAATACTTGAATTTTTCTTGGCATCAGCTCTGAACTGACACTCTGTAGAGTGAGTGCACAAATTGTGTGTATCTGCAGTGTTCTTACATTCTGCTTTCAACTCTTTGCAGGGAACTGACACTTTTCTGGAGCAAACTGCAGAGAAGAATAGATCCTTCCTTAGACTCCTTTTTGGAGAGATGTCGTCAGTTTGGCATCATTGCTAAGACACTACAGCATCTGTTTTTCTTGATAAGAGTCATACAATCTGAAGTAAGTAAGATACAATCCTGAGTCTTCAAACACAGCTAGAGCTGTTTACATGAATTTATCATTTTCTTAACAATTCTATTGAACTGAAAAAAAATACAGCTTATTTCATTATTCATGCTTTCTGATTAAGTGCCTAATAACATACTAATAAAACTCTTCTGTTTTCTTTCAACAGGCAGAGGAAGCAGGGCTTGCTGTGTCTGTGTTGTTGTGTGTGAGAGCCCTTCAGATCAGGTCCAACGGGAGCGATGAAATGAAGACATCAGTGTGTAAAACAATTGCATGCCTTTTACCAGAAGACCTCGAAGTTAGAAGAGCCTGTCAACTCACAGAATTCTTACTTGAGCCAACTCTGAGTGGATTTAATGCGTTGGAAGAGCTCTATATGCAGCCAGACCAAAAATTTGATGAAGAAAATGCACTGGTTCCAAATTCACTCCGCTGTGAACTGCTGCTAGCTTTGAAGGCATATTGGCCATTTGATCCTGAATTTTGGGACTGGAAGACTCTGAAGAGGCATTGTCATAAACTGTTAGGGAAGGTAGCTTCTGATTCTGAGGATGATGCAGGTTGTCATATGTCACTCAATGAAACTGACATGTTAGAAAATTTCTTTAGTGACTATGATGAGGCAAAAGAACACAAATACTATGATGGGAAAGACACAATGAGCCACCCTAAGGAAAAATCAAGAGTAAAAAAACCAATTGGTTCTTCAGAAAGATACCAGAGATGGCTTCAGTACAAGTTTTTTTGTGTGCTCTGCAAAAGGGAGTGTATAGAGGCCAGAATACTGCATCATTCTAAGATGCACATGGAAGATGGTATTTATACGTGTCCTGTTTGCACAAAGAAGTTCAAGAGAAAGGAATTTTTTGTACCACACGTAATGGAACATGTTAAAATGCCACCGAGCAGAACACACAGACCTAAAAAGAAAATAATTCTGAAAAAAGAGAGATCACCACCAAAAGCAACAGGTTCCAGCAGCCCACCCCCAGCATTTCCAGAAAGGCCACACCAGGCACAGCTCCCTGAAAGCTTTGATGACGACACACAGGAATATGTCACATTCAGCCAGCTGGAAAACTGCCAGCTGCAAGACAGAGACATCTACCCCTGTCCTGGGACAGATTGTTCCCGAGTATTTAAACAATTCAAGTACTTAAGTGTACACCTGAAAGCTGAACATCAGAACAACGACGAGAACGCCAAACACTACCTGGACATGAAGAACAGGAGGGAGAAATGCGCCTTCTGCCGCCGGCACTTCATGACCTCCTTCCACCTGCGGGAGCACGAGCGCGTGCACTGCGGGCCCCAGCCCTACATGTGTGTGTCCATGGACTGCTACGCCAGGTTTGGCTCTGTCAATGAGCTGCTCAACCACAAACAGACACACGATGATCTTCGGTATAAGTGTGAGCTCAATGGCTGTAATATTGTGTTCAGTGACTTGGGGCAGCTTTACCATCACGAGGCGCAGCACTTCAGAGACGCGTCCTACACCTGCAACTACTTCGGTTGCAAAAAGTTTTATTATTCAAAAACTGAATTTCAGAATCACCTGGCGGCACATGATATCCAAGTGTCAAATGGGGAAGGGAAGCAAAGGCTGAACCTTGAAGGGTTGGTTTCAGAAGAAAAATCCAGTTATCTTCCAGAGTCTCAGCTGCTTGAACATTCTGAAAATTCCAGTCTGAATGATAACTTGGATCCCTCGGCTTCTCAGGAAATTCCACAGGTGAAGGAAGAATCTCTCTCTGACAGTGAAGATCTCAACAGTGAAAGTAATTGCAGCCTGCACTGTGGGAAGCACAGGGCAGATGGTGCAGTGAGCCAAGGTCAGACATCTCCACGGCTGCTTCGAACAGTGGCTCACAACCAGTCAGTCCCAGGTTTTGTCATGTCCCAGGAAGGAGTCTTCCATCCAGCAGACGTGAAACAACAGTGTTCCAACATGGCAGTTTGCTTTGATGACAAAAACCTTCCCTGTGGTTTCGAAGGCTGCTGTTCCATCCACAAAAATTCCAGAAGTCTGCAAAAACACCTTCGAAGGGCCCATCCATACAACTTCAAAGGCAAAAGAAATATGGAAATGAAAACTAAATACTTCCTTGATCTGTTGAATGATGCTCAGGACAGTAAATCCCCTACATATATGAGTCCAGAGTTAGGTCATAATTCCGATACAAATGCTGACTCTCCAGAAAGTGTGTGTTGTGCTGTAGATGGTAAAGAAAGCAGTGGCCTGAGGGAAGAAGCTTATCCTTCTTCCCCAGAAACATCTTTTTATGACAGTTCTAAAGAAGCAGATATTGAAGATAACATGTGGGAACTAATGTTAGGCTTGAAACATCTAAGCTTAAAAAATGCTAACATTCAGAATTCTTCAAGACAGAAATCTTATCTGGGCTATTCATCTAGGGATGCCAAGTGCTCTGAGTCAGCTGATGAAACTACCTCAAAATATCACCTTCAAGAGCAAGAAGATAATTTACCCAGCCAGTACCTTACTCAACTGGCAGCTAAACCATTTTTCTGTGAATGTCATGGATGTACATGTGAGTTTGTGACCAGAGAAGCTCTCCTAATGCATTATGTTAAAAAGCATAACTATTCAAAGGAAATGGTTCTTCAGCTAAACATGTTCCAGCATCGGTATTCACCATTTAAGTGTCATATTTGCCAAAGATCATTTACAAGAAAAACACATCTTCGAATTCACTACAGAAACAAACATCAGCTTGGCTGTGAGGGGGTGGCTCACAAGGTGTGTCCTAGTGACAAATTTGATCATGTAGGTTTATGTACAGAGGACATGCATAAGAACAGCACTGCTGCAGTGCCTGCCTGTGCAAACAGCGTTGGGTTCCCTGGACATTCAGACTCTGAACAGCTGTGTCACCCAAAGAAGGAAGACTGCTGTTCTGAGACTGATTTGGAGTCCAATGAAGAGGCAGACAATGATGTAACAAGAAAAACATCTAACATAACTTCTCTGGACAGTCATAGAGAAGAACTGGAAGCAAGACAGGGAAGAGGAAGCAAAAGAACAGTTGCTAAAGGGAACTTATGTTACATATTGCATAAGTACCACAAACCATTTCATTGTATACATAAAAGCTGCAACTCTGCATTCACAAACCAGAAAGGTTTGATTCGCCATTACAGAACTGTTCACCAGTATAATAAGGAACAGCTCTGCTTAGAAAAAGACAAAGCAAGAACAAAAAGGGAACTTGTCAAATGTAAAAAAATATTTGCATGCAAACACAAAGACTGTGGTAAGCGTTTTCTGTGTTCTAAAGCTCTTGCTAAGCATTGTAGTGACTTCCACAATGAAATCTTAGAGGATCAAAAACTGCTTTCTGAAGCTGAGTCTGCCAGGTTTGCTTGTAACCAAGCCCACTGCCATGCTGTATTTTATACATTTAATAAGCTTAAACGGCACCTAATAGAAGAACATGCCAATGAAGAAAGATTAAACAAAGATTTTGAAATCCATTGTGACCTTAATGGCTGCAATCGAATTTTCACAAACTACAGTCACTATTCTCAGCATGTATATTTCAGACACAGTGAATATTATGATAGTCTCTTTGGAAATCCGAAAGAGGAGGAAGATAACGAAGATAAAAATGAGCAAAATTACTTGAAAGATGGCTTTGACTCAAGCAAGCAGAATGGGAAGCAATTGAAAGAAAAAGCTAAAAGAATTAACAAAAGCAGAGAAAAGAATTCGTTCAGTTTCAAAACAAAAGAGGAAGCCCTACAAATGTGCAAGGAGAAGTCAAACCAGACCCAGTACCCGTGCATGGTGCAGGGCTGCCTGTCTGTTGTCAAGCTGGAGAGCAGCATCGTGAGGCACTACAAGCGCACACACCAGATGACCAACCTGTACATCGAGCAGCGCCTTCAGAAACTCGTTCTCTGCGTTAAATGTGGCGTCATGATTGAAAAGCAGTCTTGCTCTGGCACAGCTTCACACTTGGGTAAAAAAGAGGTAGAAGTTAACGAGGATAAATCAGCTAATTCTGAGCCTGTGCAGGAAGGTGACAAACCCCTTGTTCCAAACCCTGCCTCTGATCCTCCGGACGTGAGTAATGAAGACCAAAAGCAATGTCCACCGAGTGGTGTGAATGGTGATGCCAGTGCCTTTGTGTATTCAGGCACTTTAAAATACAACCACAGTTCAAAGGACACCTGTTTAGAAGGGCCTAACACCGGGGAGACAAATGTGTGTAAAACTGAAGATCTTTCTGAAAGCAGTGAAAGAGAGAATAGCTCTTCTTTCTCCAGTTTACAGTTAGAGGTGCCAAGAGAGAAAGACCCAGAAGGATGTCAGCATAGTGTGGGTAATCAGAATGCAAAAAGAAATGTACTTTGTGCTACAAAAGACAAATTTCAAAAGCCTCCCGTGTCCAAACCATTTGATTTAAAGACATATAAACCAATGGGATTTGAGTCTTCATTTTTAAAATTTATTCAGGAAAGTGAGGGAAAAGATGATGATGATGACGATGATGATTGTGATGAGGTGGTAGAATGGGAGTCTCCTGAGCAGTTGCCAGTAGAGGAAACATTGCAAAAAGAGGGAGACAGTCAGGGGAATACACCAGTAAACAACTTTGTAAGTGATGAAAATGTAATCATAACCCCAACTAATGCTGGGCAGCTAACAGAGATCCAGCCCTTGCTGTCAGAGTCCTCATCTGCCCCTTCTTTAGAAAATCTGAGGGCAATCTTGGACAAGGCCCTAATGGACTGTGGAGACCTTGCCTTAAAACAGCTGCATTACTTACGACCAGTAGTTGTCCTTGAAAGATCCAAGTTTTCCACACCTCTCATAGATTTATTTCCAACAAAAAAGGCAGATGAGCTGTGTGTAGGAAGTACCTAAGTAGCTTTGCTTAGAGCAGATAGCCTCCACTACTGCTGTACGGGGAGAACTTCAAATTAGAACAGTTATTGTTACAGTACACACTTCTTAGGTTAGTTTTGACTGTTTGATTCCATGAATGTATAATATCTGTCAAAAGTAATGGCCAAGTTAATTTAGCTCCCCATTTTTTTCAATGAACAATGCTGATTTTGGTGCTATTTAACACATCAGAATACCGGGGGCTTCCTCTTGAAGAGTAAATGTGCATGATTGTATATGGAAGAAGTACTGGGGTACCAGGGTTTGGGGGGCGATGGAGTTATTACTTGACTTGAATGTGCACCCCAGGGTGCTTTGTGTAACATATTGTACACTACAGCATCTTATATTTTTTGAGTTATGAGTTTCAATAAATTACAGTTTTTCACCCATTTGTTTACTGTACAGTAAATCTTTAATGTGCTTTACTTGTAATTGAGTTTGGGACCATTCTGAGTGCATTGGACAGTGTTGCTTAAGTTTTATGCATTTGTAGATAATTTATCAAACTGATAAAATAGATACAGAAAAGTAAAGTATTACATTTTATTTTACAACATTCTCTGTGCTTTTTTCAGACTTGAAAGAACTATAATTAGTACAAGCTTACTAATTACACTTTTGCATGAGAGAGTCCTTGTTCCTTTAATGACAGAGGGTGCTTTCTGAGACTGTCTGGCACCACCTGAATGTGTGATGAGTGTTGCCAGACTTCCAAGCAGGTTGAGTCACTGGAAGTACCAGTATACATTTAGGGTTCCCCAGTGAGCTTTTCTGACAGTGATTGAAACCTAGCTGGGAGACTGACTGGAAGAGTCAGCTAATATTTTAAGCTCTGTTTCTTGTTCTGTATCACATTTCTTGCCAAACATGATTACATCAGGAGGCCCAGGATCACTGTACCCATTAAGGGGTATTTCCCTGTCTCTGTGGGGGATTCTAATGAGCAAGCAGGGGCTTCTGGGTTTTTTATGCTGTGATCTGAAAAGCAGCAGTGGAAAGGAAATGGAAAAAACTTTGGGAAATATTTAAAACAGAGCATGACTATTGGCTAGGTGCAGGAATGATGGGAGCTATCAAACCGTCTAGTGAACTGTGGTGTGACCAAAACTGGGCAGAAATGGCATCTTGTTAGTGCATTTAGGAAAAGAAAGTTATCTGGGTATCCTTAAAAGTTAGGTTAAAAATCATGCACCAAGCAAGTAGCTTACTACTTCCTCTCTCTAAAATATAAGCTTTTAACAAAAGAAATATGGTGCTTCAATCTTCTCACAAAGGTCTAAAACTGGAAGTAAGTTGTATCAAAAGTTTGAATACTGCAACAGGCATCCTTCAACGTGTTCCAAAGTAATTTCTCCCTCTAAAATACCTTTTAATGTCAAGTTTGAGTCATGTTTTAATGTACTTGAATCTTCAAGATCTCAAAACAGGAGAAGAGTTTAACAGGAAGCTTAATAGACATGTGGTGACTGCTTCAGGCCAGAGAGACCCCGTCACCCTCTCAGGGTTTGAGTATCCCACAGAGGAACCTGTCCCTTCATGGTCAGCATGAATAGTAAATTGCTTGAGGTTTGGAGACATCAGTTTCAAGTTAAACAGACTTGAAATTTCCCACAAAACAAGTTGCCTGTGAAACTCACTTCTTCAGATGCAATTCTGCTTTTACCAAGTGAGTTCCCGTGTGCCTGCAACCCACACACGGTGCAGCCTGCCCAGTGCACACTGGCAGACCAGTCCTCACTGCACCTCTGGTGTTACAGAGCCTGCTGAGCCCTTCCCTTCAGTTACTGCTCTTTCCACAGGCTGGGATATACCACAGGACAAGACAGAGACATCACTTCTGTCTGCCAGGTATGGAGACAAGTCCTGCAACATTCCTCAGTCCAAGAGTTGCATTTAGAAAATGGTTGAGTCACTTTGGGCTGCACAAAAGCAGCTTGAAGTCATTTTCCTGTGGTGAGGTGGCACTCCAGGCACTGCCAGGACTTTTTATAATGTGAGCTCATAGTGTGTTCAGTTGAGAGATACCAGTACAGCACTGGTAAGCTTCTTCCTCGTTACAAAAATTATACCTTGCACATTTCAGACACTGTCAGTGTGTTTCATTCTTTGAATTCCATCATCTACAAAATGCACTGCTGTCTCGGTGAGGTTATAGGTGTCACACCATCAAAACTGTACAGCTTGAATCTACATCTTCATCCCAATTTCTTCTTGGGCTTTTTAATCTGATCTAATTGCCTGGCAGAGATGGGTATTGGAGAAGGAGGCCAAAAAAGGGTAAAGGTTTGAAGAGTTTTCACTGTCTATTTCTGTTTACATGCCATGAGGTCATGGCCATCATTTTCCCTCCCAAGTCCTACCCGGCTTTTTCTTACAATGATGTAACATTTCCAGTTCTTGCTTTCAAGCATACAGAAGAAACATTTTGTTCTGCAGTAAAGGAGCACCATTGCATTGACTTTCCAAAAAGGAATTCTTAATGTGAAGAGCAGATACCTCAGAAAACACACTTCATAGGGAATGTTGCTTCCATTTTTAAAATTGTCTTCAACTGTATGGATTTTGTAGGACAAAACCACACTTACTGGTTGTGCGTGCCTAAATTCCTCATGGCTGTGGGTTGCCCTGCTGTGGTCCCGTGGGTAGTAAATACCTTTACAATGAGACACCTTCCAGACTGACTTTATTTCTAGCAGAGCTCTCAGCAGAGCCAACAGCACTTCCTCATCGACCCTGTTCTTCTGCAGGGATATATTAGGTTACAGAAAACTCTGGGCTTCAAGATATTTGACAGATCATTCTTCTATATAGTTAAAAAAGGGAACTGATAGATAATGAGAACATTAAGTTGGCATTCTTTTAATAAAAGTTAATGACTAAAAATGCACAGACATGTTCTGTTATACTTTAGACTGGTAGAAATTAGATAAATGACTGATACTAAAATGCCATAGCTAGAAGCAGCTAAACGTTAACACCCCTCTTCCTGCATCTTTGTCAGATTACACAGTCCCTGTGCTCTGCACTGCACGCTTGTCCTCAGTCCTGCCGGGCGAGCTCTGGATTTCGGCAGCACCGTGCTGTCTTCACGGAGCATTACAGAGATCAAATCTGAACTGCGCCTTCCTGCTTTAAATAAATCACCAACAACTGCAGTACTGAGTGTTAATTTTTGTACTTAGCGTTTCTGCAAAGGGTTTTGGACAAGTACTAACGAGGCTTTACATACATTCTTGTGCACAGCCCGAGTAACTTATACTGAAGAAAAAATAATTTAAACATCTGCCTCGATCCTCGCCAGGCTGTCCCCAACACGCGCTTGACTAGGATGGCTGAGCCGTGCCGTGCCGGGCGGAGCCGGGCTCCTCCTTCCTTCCCCGGGCGGAGCCGAGCTCCTCCTTCCTTCCCCGGGCGGAGCCGGGCTCCTCCTTCCTTCCCCAGGCGGGGCCGAGCTCCTTCTTCCTTCCCCGGGCGGAGCCGGGCTCCTCCTCCACCTGGTGAAGCCGAGCTACTCCTTCACGGCGCCCGCCCCCTTCACGGCGCCCGCCGCGGGCCGCCCCTTCCTCACGGCGCCCGGCCCTTCACACAGCCCGCCCGCCCCTTCAGGCCGCCCGCCCCGCCCATGGTTCCTCCGGCCGCCAGGCGGCGCCGCAGCGAGCGGCTGGTGGAGCGGCCATGGCGCTGTCCGGCGACCTGTGGGCAGAGCTGCCGGCTGAGCGCCGCATCTTCTGCTCCGTCCTGCTTTTCTCCTGGGCCGTCTACCTCCGGGAGGCTTTCCTGGCGCACCGGCAGGTCGGTGGGGCGCTGGCGGGGACGGTCGCTGGCCGGCCGGGGCTGTGGCTGGCGCGGCCCGGCCTCACGTGGAGGGTGTTCGGGACTGGAGCCGGGGCTGGGGTGGAGCCGGGGCTGGGGCTGAAGCCCGAGCCAGAGCCGGGGCTGAAGCCCGAGCCCGAGCCAGAGCCGGAGCCGAGAGACGCGGGGCTGTCACCTGCCCGTGGAGGGCTCGGCCCTGTCCCGGGGCGCGGCCTCAGCGCGCTGTAGCGGATGGTGGCGTCTCTCACAGCGGCCAGTTGGGTGAGCGCGGTAGGGTCAACACACCCAGCAGTTCGGTCCTCCTCCCCGGGACAGCTGAGAGAGAGCTGTGTGAGCGAAAATGAGGAAAACGTGAGTGGAAATAACGACAGTTTAACCGGTGAAGGAAAGAGGAAAGAAGCCCCGCACAGGCCGGCCGTCGTTCAGCACCCCCCCGGTGGCGATGCCTGGGCAGCCTCCGAGCCATTTCCCCCCTGAAAGGCACATCCCAGCCCCGCTTCTTAACGCAGAGTACGGCACAGAGGATGGAGTGTCCCTTTGGTCAGGTCCCGGCTGTCGCCTGCCAGCCGCATCTCCACCCCCAGCCTGCCCAGCTGGCAGGTTTATCAGCAGCTACATTATCAGGGTGTTTGACCTGGGGTCGGGGACAGTGCAGCCTGATGCCCCGGGCAGGGGAGAATGTGTTTTGGAATGACAAATGGTAGGAGCTTTTCTTTAGAGAACGAGTAAGTGTACTCAAACAAGACAGCAGAGGGAAAAGACTTCTAGTCTTAAAAATTCTTCAAGTGGCAAGTTCTTTACTAAAAATGAAATAGCAGCTCGTTGGTGCACCTCGGTCTCTATTCTGGTGAAGTCACATGGTTTGCATGGGAGGATATGGTGTTCGGTTTCAAAATCAGTTTAGTTGTTAACTGTGGTGCAGTAACATCCTGTGGAAAAATCAGTTTGTGTGATCTATATGTGAACTATTCTAAGTAAGTTATTAAGCCAGCAGTTCACTTCCTGGTTATGACATAATAATTGTGCTTCAGTTTTATATTTAGAACTTGATAGAAACCCAGAATTTAGGAGTATTTGCTAGTTTGTGTATTGTTTTTTTCTTTTTTTATATACATATACTTTCAGTGGTGGCCCATGAGATCATTTTCTCTGTTACTTTTCAATCTTATTTATCTCGTTTAAAATATTAGGTGTAGACTTTAAGTTTTGTCTTCAATTTTTCAGAGGCGGGTGTACAGAACAACCACACATGTACCACAGGAACTGGGACAGATCATGGACTCAGAAACGTTTGAAAAGTCTCGTCTCTATCAGCTGGACAAAAGTACTTTCAGCTTTTGGTCAGGCCTCTATTCAGAGGTTGAGGGCACTGTAAGTACCTTTCATATGATATTTTTCATGTATTCAAACTGTGAAGTACTTTGGTTCTTAGTGATCCCATTGGCATTCTCGGGTCGTATGGCAAACACTGACATTTATATTCTGGTTTTGTTTGTGGCTGTATTTACTATACAAAAAGAAGAAATTATTCAGACAGCATGTAATTCTGCAGTGCTGAGTCATACTGCACAACTACAGTGTTAGCTTACATTTGAATTATATTCTATAATAGTGTCCGTTGCAAAATAATTAAGCAGCATGAGAGTTATTTTAAATTGTTAAAATACAGATCTTTCCCTGTGTTTGGAGGAATGCAATTACTTTCATTTTTTGATAAAATTTAAGTAGAAGGTGAAAAAAGCAGCCTGTGAGAACAGGGAGTGTATCAGTGGATACTTCTGAAGTATAAAAAGAATTACACTGGACAAGTAACATTCACATATATGAAAAAACAGAACCATTAAGTTAGAACAAAATATTTATGTGTGTGATTTACAGTCTTAGGAGAAGAGAAACCTCTTCTAACTCACTGCAGAAATGCACTGCTCATCAGTAGCACTAAAAGGAATCCTGAAGTGCCTGGCATTGCAAACTAAAATGGAAATATGATCCTACTTGATGATGAACCTAAGGAAGCATAAATGTCAGTTATAAAAGACAATGAAAATAGGATTGTAAAATAGAGTCAGTCATGTAATTGTAGAACAATGGTGATGCCAACCCAGTACAGAGATCTGTGATACCTCTTAACTTTCACATTTCCTGATCTTTGTGCTGCTTGACCTGTACTTCACTTCCTTTTGTATGAACTTGTAAGAAGGATGTTTTGTCAGTGCAATCTGTTATATTCCTCTTGTTGGGATTTTCAGTATGCTCAGTAGAACTGGAAGCAATTTCTGTATGAGTTTGGAAAGCTTTTATATTTCTGACTGTTTTTAGAGGTAGCATTTCATTTGGAAATCAAAGCTGCTCTCTGGCAGTGGGTTGGTGGGTGAGGTGAGGTGGAACCACCTAGCAAGTGCAATGAATCAAAAGGTTCTGAAGCTTTTTCTTGATTTCAACAACTTTAGCCAAAGCAGGTTCCATTGTTTCCAAAGAAAATATGCATGATTGGAAGAAGCATCTTTTGCCACTGAATTTAGTGCTGTGCTATTCAAAGACTTGAATCATCAGTCTGTGCTTATTTTCATCTGGGCCTACTGTTGTTATGGTTGCCCAAAACATTGTGGCTCCTAAATAAGAGAGACATGAGTTTGCCAGATGGACTGTTAGGTGAATAAAGAACTGGCTGGATAGCTGAGAAAAAGCAAATGGCTCAGTTTCAAAGTGGAAAGCAGTGATGGCTCTCAGGGGTCCACATCTGAACATGAACATGAGCTCATGGCATGAGGGGGTCAGTCTGACCTCCCAGGTAACAAGTGACTGCCCCAGAGGAAATGGCCTCAAGTTGTGACAGACCAGATTTAGATTGGATATTATGTTTCTTAACTGGAAAGGTGGCCAAGCACTGCAACAGAGAATAAGAGGAAACTCCCCTCCTCCAGGGGAGGTTTATCTGGGATGAAAAATTTCTCCAGTCTGCCCAGGGCAGAGGTGGAGACCTGGAGGCATTTACAAGATGTGAATGGGACATGAGTTAGTGGTGGGCTTGGCAGTGCTGGGTTGGATCAATGATCTTAGAGTGACTTTCCAGCCTGAAAGTTTCTATGATTATATTTTGCAAAGTAGAAAGCCCTAATGTGTGGGGTATGTACAGCTTCTTCTCTACATGTCTGTGATGGTGAATTAGTGCTCCTGTCTCTGATGTTGAGGTGTGTCTTTCTGTTTCTCAGCATCTGTCCTGCATTTATCAGATTTCATTTGAAGTGAGGTGGCTTTCGCACTCTGCGTTTGTTACTTTTTTAGAGCATAAAATAGATGCTTTATTGGCTTTAGGAACTGCCTGAACTTGAAAGAGGCTGTTGTGGCCAAAGTTGATGAAACTGAAGGCCAGTTTTGCAAGCTTTTGCCTTTAATAGGCTGAAGTATGATTCACTAACCCAGCAAGTTAATTGAAGGTAGATGCTGAGTTAAAATTACTGGAATGCTTTATTTCACCAGTAATTATTTGAGTTCCTTTTTAACTAATTAGTATCAACAACATGCTAATAGCTGTTTTTATTCAGGAGTTGGTACTTCTGGAATTGTCACTTCTAAAACTTACAGGTGGTCTGTAGGGGGGGAACAGACTTGCTCTTATGGTTACAAAACAAGGGGAGTGGAGCTTCAGTGTTGAGTATTCAATACCAGCATGTTGTGTTGGAAGAGGGGATGGTTTTCATCGGGAAAGATGGAGTGGAAGGGTGGTGGTTCTCTCTTTGGCTGGGGCTGGTGAGAGGAGAGGGTGCAGGGCCGGGGTTCCTGCAGTACCTGCATGGCCACTGCCACCTGCCATCGCTGCCACCTCATGGACAGAGAGAGCCAGCAGCACGGGCAGCAGGGTGAATCTGCCCCCCAGCAGCAGGTGAATCTGCCCCCCAGCAGCCCGGGCAGCAGGGTACATCTGCCCCCCCAGCAGCACGGGCAGCAGGGTACATCTGCCCCCCAGCAGCCCGGGCAGCAGGGTACATCTGTCCTCCAGCAGCCCGGGCAGCAGGGTACATCTGTCCTCCAGCAGCCCGGGCAGCAGGGTAAATCTGCCCCCCCAGCAGCATGGGC
>JBBMKD010000079.1:2723778-2737447 GCA_037834095.1 Argya squamiceps | reverse complement strand
GAGCGCGGCCAAGCCCGCGCAGCGCTGCCGGTGCCGCCGGTGCCGCCGGTGCCGCCGCCCTGTGCCGCCGCCCATGGAGAGGCGTAGCGAGACCCACGCCCTGCCCAGTGGGGTGGAGTTGGTGAGCCCCTGGTCAGCATGGTTCCTTATTAGAATTGGCACTCCAGGTTATGTTTAGCCCGTTTGCCGTTGTTTGCAGGCTGGGGGGAGGTGGTTGAGCTGCAGGATCCTCTGCCTTTGTTCTCCGGAGCGCCGCGTGGTCGGCAGGGCAGGGACAGCCACCGTTCTGTCTTAGTGAGGAAACGACGCCGGGCTGTCTCTCTTCGGGAAGCAATTTTGTTTGGTTGGTTGTAAATACCGTTGTGGGTAAAGCACTCTCTCCTGTGCCCTCTCTTATTGATGCTGTTGTGTTTATTCACATTATTCTTTGTTTTCTCAGCCTGCAAGGTCCAGCTCCAAGGTCCTCCTCTGTCATCTTGTTTTTGCCCTAAAGGGGACTGGACAGTATCTTGCCTTCGTTGGTTAAACCAGTTCTCTCCTTTGTACACTTTTCTTTTTAGTGTTGTATTTACTGCTGTTTTCTTTAGTAAACTGTGCCTCTAATGTATAACCACTGAGTTGGGTTTTTTTGTTGTTCCCCTCCACCATTGAAAAGGTGCAGTTGAAGTGGCTTTAATTCCTCCACTGACCTTTTAGAACCATCAGCTTGCTTTGGTCATTTCCATCTGCTCCTGACACTGAAAATACACTCTGAGGGTCAGGTTGTAAGAGTAAGCCTTTTCAAATAAATGAATGAATAAATAAATAACCCCGTGGTATTATCAATATTGGAAGGTTGCTTACTTGAAAGCTGATTTTTATATATAAAGTGATGCATCACTTGCTAAGAAAGCAGTCATGAAATATTTACAAGTTGAGCTGTATGAGAAATGCTGCCAGGCCTGGCCATGAGCTGCAGTGAGCACTTGGCTGCAGTACCTCTATCTTGGGCATTTCTTTGATGGTGGTGTACCCCAGATGTTCACTCCCTGTTCCCTGGCAGCCAGGATGTCAGGAGATGTTGGGAGCAGGCTCAAGGAGGAGACCATGAAGCTTTCCTCAAAATGGCTGTAGCAACTCCAGTACTGAAAGTGAAACTGGGGCTTTCTCTGGGCAGGGAGCACAGGTGAACCTCTGTTCTAGATGAGAGGCTGCAATATGGATTATTTATGTGGTTATACAACCACAGGACACAGGAGCTTTAAGGTTTTCTGAAGATATGCCTTATGTCTGAGCCAATACAGCAGCAAAGTCTACAGAAAATAGGCTTGGAAATATGCTAGTATTTCACAGGAAAAAAAAATTACCTGCTCTCTACTTCTGTAAAGTATAAATTAATTATTGCCAGATATTTCAGGTTTGTTTTATCACTGTTAAGATCAGAGGAGTGGCAAAAAGCTAATTATAAAACATGTCTTATTCACCCTTAAAAGGTTCTTGTCGTGCTGAAATTTTGGTAGACTAAGATGACAGTGTGTTTCATACTGCCTCTGTGGTATGTGGTTTTGTTTTTAAGATGATTCTCCTCTGTGGAGGAATTCCTTTTCTATGGAAACTGTCTGGTCAGATCTCTGGTCGTGCTGGGTTTGGACCAGAATATGAGGTAAGTAGGCTTTAAATTTCTGTGAAAGTATTTGGTCCCTACTGCAGTAATGATTTTTATTTTTAAATTGATGTTTAGTAAAATGAGATTTAGCTAACCTGTAATAGAGTAAAAATAACAGATATTTTCTGCTGCACACAATGACTGTGTGATTCTGAGAACTGGTAACAGTAAATTAGCTTGCTTTTAAATTACCTTACTAATTAAAACAGCCTTATATGTTAAAAGCAAAGTCTGGTATCTGCTTGAGTCAAACGAGGTGGTGGGCTGGGTTTTTGGGAGCTCTTTATTTGGGTGTTTTCTTTGTACTAATCCTAGAATTTGTCTGCCTGCACACTAAAAGGGTAAGAAATTTGAGTGTACTGCTCATGTTACCTTTGTGCTGTGGATGAAGCAAGTATCCAAATTTGTGTTCTAAATCCTTAGTCAGCTGTTATAGTGGGCAATAATTAATCATCATGAGTAAGTTAATTCTGTGAATTTATCTAGCATCACCTTCTAACTGGTTTCAGTTAAACTACTGACCTAAAAGCCAATTTTAACACCCAGAATATTTGTTAGTATGGGTCAGTAAACATCAGGTGGTTTTGTTTTGGTTTTGTTTTTTAGATTGTTCAGTCATTGGTATTTCTGCTGCTTGCAACACTCTTCAGTGCAGTGACTGGTCTCCCATGGAGTTTGTATAATACATTTGTCATTGAAGAGAAACATGGCTTCAATCAACAGGTACTGCAGAGAGCACTTGTACTGACCAGATTGGTTCAGATGGGTTAGACAGGCTGGTCCTTTAGTGAATGTGCAACACAAACCAATGGTTTGGGTCAGGAAAAGTGCATCTGCATGGGCCTGAGTCTGTGTGGTTGTAAAGGAGCTACAAGGAGAGTTCCTTTTTGACTGACTCTGACTTTCTTATGACACTGGCATTGCTGTTTTGCCATTTGTCTTAACTGAAGGGATCAATTCACTAACCAGAATGACATTTTAATATTTACATTGATAAATCACTGATATCATTTATCCTTTCTTTGCAGACACTGGGATTTTTCTTTAAGGATGCTATCAAGAAGTTTGTTGTGACTCAGTGTATTCTGTTGCCAGTGACATCCCTTCTGCTTTACATTATTAAAATAGGGGGAGACTACTTTTTTATCTATGCCTGGCTCTTCACATTAGTTGTTTCCTTGGTGAGTATGAGAAGATGTTTGGGTTTCTTCCAGACTCCAGCTTACTGGCATGGCTCAGCATGCTGAACATAGCTGATAGGAAATGAAGAAAAATCTAAATCTCCTGTGAATTTTACTGCCTACAAACTTTAACAGAGTGTCTTGCTCTCAATGTGCTTGTTCAGGAATAATAGCTCATATTAGTTGTCCACATTAATGTCATAGATATCCAATATATTTAATACTGGAGTGTGTTCATCAATTGAAAGAGAAGCACTATAAAAGTTTAGAATAGGTACTGGGCATACAGCACTATGTGGTGATCAGTTTTCTTTTCTCCTAGAGGTGAGAACCAGAACATTGCAGCTGAAGCCACATTCCTCTCTCTCACTTTCCTATCACAAACTGGTGTTTTATTTTTGTTCTTCCTGCACCATCCCATTGAGCTGTCCACGTAGATTTTGTCCTGAGGTGCTACAGATGCTTTAGAACCTGATATAACAGAGGTTGGCCTGTCTTCTATACAACAAAAACTAGAAAATAAAACATCTTGGCAGAGCTGGAAACTTCTGTATTGAAGGAAAACTTGACATTCCTGGCTCATTCTTCTCCTCTGGGCCCCCTCCACCTCTGAGGGTTAAGTGCCTTCTTAGACAATTGGTGTGTTGCCACCTCTCTGCATCTTTATGGGGTTTCAGGCCTTGATGTGTTTGAACAGCATTTGACATGCAAAATCATCCTCAGATGCATTAGATTTACTCTTTAGAGTCTGGTTTAGGGAAAAATTCTGGTTCCATAACTCTGTAATCAGAGTTGGAGTTACATCCTCTTACTAGTCTGTTGTGCCTGCTGATATCAAGGCATTGCACAAAGATCTGAGTTAAAACCTTAAAATTAGTCCCCACGTGCTGTATGGTCTGAAACACCAGTCTGGACTGAAAAGCTGATTTCTGCTCTATGAAATACCCTCCTACACCTTCTGCAAGATATCTGCAGAGGTTTAAGCCCCTAAAAATTATAGTAACTATAATAACTTATTTTTAGTGGTGCTTCATATTGATGCCCTCACTTACTGTGACTTTGCAAAAGTCAGTTTTTGTGATTGGACTTTTTCAACAGTGCACACACTGTCAAAAGTCCAGGTACTTGTTTACAGTGAAATAAAATATATCAAAATAATTTTTAAGTTAATGTTGATATCCATTTGCCTCTCATGTCCTGTTCCTTTTTTTTTTTTGCTAACCACAATTTAAACTTTTAAAATAAATAAATAAAAATAATTTTGTGGTGATCCAGAGTGTGAGGGAAGGGAGTTCAGCTTTCCATCACATTATTCTAGTTCTGGCTTCCTCAGCTGGGCTGCAGCTGATGGCAGTTTGAAGAGATGCAGGTGCACTGTAGTGATATTTTTAGGTCAAGGCTGTTAGTCACTGTGGAGCCAGAGGCAGACAACTGCCTTAGCCCTGAACACAGTTGGGAGACAAAAAGAAAATGGGGGGCATGAAATTTCTTGCCTCTTTTTAGGCAGCTGTTTTGCAAGTTAGCAGGAATTAGTCCCACTTCTTCCATCTCCTGGTTCCTTCATCTCTGCAGCTGGGTATGAAACACTTCAGAGCTTTCCTGGACTGGTGAAGGGTGTGGAAGTGACAGTCTGTCCCTGATGAGCTCCAGCTGCCCCAGCCTTGTCCCCTGCCCTGCTGGCACCAGTCCTGCTCAGTGTGGGGGTGGTTTGTGCAGTTTGCTGAGCTGTGCACTGGCCACCAGACAGAGCAGCCCACAGAGATCCCACTTCATACAGGACTCTGCTTTATCAAGTGGTTTTTTTCTGAAACTGTGCCTTCTTTTTGAACTTTTTGCTCCATCTTTAGTACTAAACATGTTTGCATGCCCTGTTCTTACTATCTGCATGTGTTTGCAGGTGCTTGTTACAATCTATGCAGACTATATTGCACCTTTGTTTGATAAATTCATTCCACTTCCCGAGGGAGAGCTCAAGCAGCAGATTGAAACAATGGCAAAGAGCATTGACTTCCCATTGACTAAGGTGTATGTTGTTGAAGGTGAGGTTTTGTTTTTTTTTTTTTTTAATTAAAAGTTTTTGTCATTTTAAATTTGTGAGTTTCCAGCATTGGCTGTGGATGCTGTAGTAGGGCAGTTGCTTGCATTGCTCAGATACTGCAATAATTGTCAATGTCTGTAGCATTGTCCTGGTCTTTTTCCTGAAGCTCAATGCACAGCTGAACTCATCCTCTGGTTGGAAGCATTTTCCTGGGTCTGTGAAGTGGAAATACACAGCTTGGTGAGGAGTGGAAGGACAAAAGTAGTCAAGATTACCATTTTAGAGCTGTGAAAAAAGCTTTTTAATTTTTCTAGTCTCAATTTAGCCTTAATTGTCTCAAAGTCCTTGGTTAAAACAATTGAAAAAGTATTGAAAATTAAAAATACCTATTTCTTGAAATGTTCACAGGGATGGTTTCTTATGCTGTAGCTGGATGGTCTCACACCTTCTACTTGAGACTAATTTTTTTCACTTTCTGATATTGAATTTCTCATCTTTTTTTCTCAGGGCATGGAATATTACATGGAGCATGCCAGCTGCCATGTCACTTCAATTCCATGTTCATGGAGTTCTTTACTGTTTGACATTTCCACTATCACTTATTTTGCTCCTATCTGAACTTGATTTCAGGGGCTTTCCCAAATTTTGTTTTGGTTTCGTGTCCCACCTGTGACGCTCAGGGGTGTTTTTAATTGACCTTGTGAAAGCAGTGGGAAATGGCATAAAGACCTGAAATAGTAGAAGTTTGCTGTTGGAGAGGGTGGTGAAGGTTTTATCTAGCCTAGAAGCTGTGACTCAAAACTGGACTGGTCTAACCATGCCAGTGATTCAGTGTATAAGAACCACTGATACACTTGGGACACGTGTATCTTCTCTTTTCAAGCCAAGCTAAAGCTTCTCAAGCTTGAAAATCAGTGCAGAGGTTTGCCAAACAGCTAGGATTTCCCCAGATGCACTGCTGGCTGTATCCCAGCTTTTAACAGTGGTAAAAGTCCCATGAAGCAGTTGTTGGTACTGCAGCCCCTGTGCAGTGTCCTGCACTGGCTTCTGCAGCATGTCTGCGTCAGTGGGGCTGCAGTGGAGGCTGCCAAACCTCCAAATGCTGCCCCTCCTCACTGCCCCCCACCTTTTATTATTCTTGTAGCATTCTTAAGAGTGTTGAGAAGCACCATTCCCTCTTGACATGGGGTGCTGAATGTGGGAACTTCATTTCACTGGTGTTTTTCTGCACTCAGTCTTGGCTCTTGCCACTCCAGTGCTGACTTCTTGGTAAAATGTGCAACCAAGTCCTTTCCTTTCAGGGTTCATTCTGAAAGAGTTAGATTACAAATGTTCCTTCTCTACCAATATTTAGTGAAGGATGAAGATTTTTATTACGTATAGATGAAAGGAAACCTTGCTATCCTGTGGCTATTCAGATTTCTTCACTGGGAAGGGACCAGGTGCTGAGGTGTCATACTCTGCCCAGTCTCTTCTTCTGTTAATTTGTTGTGGTTTGGTGCTGAAGATGACAAAGACCATCTAGGGGTTGGCTTCCAATGGAACAATAGATGTTGTGCCCTAAGGGGTTTATGCAGTTCATACATTTATACTGAGGGTTTTAAGGCAGGTGCCTTCTAACTTATCCTTTGCTGCAAAAAACCCAGGGGAATCCTCTTCTGCCCTCACAAAGACATCTTTCGGTCCTGATGTTGCAACAGCTTCTGTCCATAAGCAAAAATAAGCTTTTTAATTAACTGAAACTCTTCACATTCCGTGGAAAGAGATGAGTTTCTTGGCCTCAGGTTTATTGACAGCAGAAACAGTCCATACTGAGCTGATCTAGATAAAGGTAGCTGTAAAAAATGTCCTGTTGCAAAACTAGTATTGAGGAACTGTGTTATCTGTAGTTCATCTCTGCTCCTTCTCTGTTTCTAAAGTCTTCTTGTTTATCTGTTTCTATTCATCTTTGCTGGCACATTTGAAAGAATTCTATGTAATTTGGCACAGGTTCTTTGCCTGGAGCAGTGTCAATGCTCTTTCCACTCTAAATCTGAAATTGCAATAGAATTTGCTTTTTTTCTTGGACACCAGGTGCTCACAACTGCTCTTATGGTTTTAGTGCTTTTAATGATTACATGCTACATTTCTCTGTTGGAGTCACCATTACTTAGATTTTAGAATATGCTTCAGCTTCCAAACAGATCTGCTGGAGTTTGTCTACTGTTTATTTGGGGACTTGGAGAATTCCTGTGGAAGAATCTGGTCTGTGTCAGATTGTGTACAAGCTTCAGTGCATGGGATTATTCAGACCATGGTGTTTAAATTTTCCCCTTCAGGTTCTAAGCGTTCTTCCCACAGCAATGCTTATTTCTATGGATTCTTCAAGAACAAGAGGATAGTGCTCTTTGACACACTCCTGGAAGAATATTCTGCTTTGAACAAAGAACCAGCAGAAGGCGAAGATGGTGAGAATGAAGAAGCAAAGTCTAAAACCAAAGTGAGTTTGTCTTTCATTGTGTTGTTTATATTAACTTCTTGGTGAGATATTCCCTTGTGTTTTCTAATGTATTTTAAAGGTCCTAAGTAAGCTGCTAAAACCCAAACCCTAATGATTTCAACACCAAAGAATGTCTGGCTTGCTAAGTGGAATTTCTGGGGCTGTGTGAGTTGTGCAGATAGCACCAGAGACTGTAAAAATCCACAGGGGCTTTGGCAAAACAGTAGTTCCCTGTATGTAAAAACTAGATCTTCTCTATAATTCTTCAAATAAGGGACCTGTTCAGGGTTTTAGCTCATCTTCTTCTCTTGGGACTGCCATACCAGAGCTTCCCTTTGAAGGAAATACTTTTAATTCTTAGTGTGTCATTTGTGTGCCTTTCACTGCATGCAGAGTTTTTGGTGCAGGAGGCACAGACAGAGTGCCCCTGTGCATCCTGCCATGCCCTGCTCAGGAACAGGGTGGTGGCCTGGCACTGGCCTCTCCTTTCATGTGCAGCTGCACATCATGGGTCTGCTGTTGTGGCCTCAGTATGTATTGAAATGATTAAAGCTAATAGAATACTTTCTGAATAACCTGAAGGAGTTATTCTGAGAAAAACAAATGACCTTGTGCAGCCTAAGGTTAGGCCAGTGTCTAGATTGTTGTTCAGTCCAGCCTCTGTTCCCAGACACCACGTTAGTGGTGCCCAGGGTTTTGTTTGGCAAATGCTGCAGAAGTGGGTGCTGAGAGGAGGGGATGCTGAGCTCACCTGATGTAGTCATGATGAGAGTCTGTGTTCCATTTCAGCAGGTTCTTCAGCCTTTGTGTTTGCTTCTGACTTGCTAATGGATCTTTGAAGGTGCAGATATCCTGTTACTATAGCTTTAAGTCATAGGGCTTTTAGAAGAGGACAGTTCCTTTTAAAAGGAGCAGTCCTGCCTTGGGAGGAAGGCTACAAGTTGAGTGTTGAAGGAAAGTAGGAACAGGGCTTTGCTCTCAATTCTCCTCTGAAAGTCTGCAGCTCTAAATACCTGTTTCCAGTGTAGTGTTTTGCTTGAGTAAAGAAACAGGATGAGAGGGTTAGGAGAGTGTTTGGAAGGCAAATCTTTCAGTGTTCTTTCAGGTTTGCATCAGCGTGTCTGCATACATAGAAATAAAAGAACACTACCTTATAGCAGAAATCTTCTTAACCTTAAAAGGTTAAGATATATTTCAGATATATTAAGATATATTACAGATATATTTCTGTAAGTATCTTCATGAAAAAGGCCCAGCAAGAAATTATATATGTGTTTCTGGTATTAGAAGGGAATGGCCTGATCTAGGGACACTTAAGTGATCAAGGAAAAAACAAATGAGTAAGAAATGTATTTGTGTTCAGACATACCTGATAATACTTCTGCTTTGTTATGCCCTCAGAATAAGAAACAAGGATGTAAAAATGAAGAAGTTCTGGCTGTACTTGGTCATGAATTAGGTCACTGGAAACTAGGTCATACTGTCAAGAATATAATCATCAGTCAGGTAAGTTATTTTAAACTGTTGGTTTTTTTCTTTTTTTTTTTTCCTGGAGCATCTGTAATTTTAGCTGTTTCCAAATGCCCTCTTCCAGATTTGTACATTCACCTGATACACTGTGTGACAGAAAGTTGGTCTGGATCACAGCCATCCTTCTTTCCTGTTCCATGTGTTTCCATAACAAACAATATTCTGGCACCTCTCATTTTACTCTGAACAAACCAAACAAGCACTTGGATAGTTAATCACCCCCTCTAGAAAACTTGGCAAGGCGTGGTGCTGCCTCTTGGCTCTGCAGAGCCAGGCAAGCACACGATGCTGCACAGCTTGGATGGAAGCACAGATTGTTTCCAGGAACAGAAGCACAACACAGCACAGACACATTTTGTTTGGCTTTAAACTTTCCATTAATTAATGCTTAATTCCAAGGAGATGGGTTCTGTCCTTACTCCCTCCTCACTTCTTGCTTTTTCATCTCCCTTCATTACTTGTTTTTCGCTCACTGACAGGAAATAGTGGTTCTTCTACTGTTGCATTTTGAGAAAGCAGGTAAAGACCAACTGTTTGCTCTTCTCTGTACTTTACTTCCAGAGTAATCTACTTGTTTTTTTACAGTGGTGTCCATGTGCAACTCTATAATGTGATGTTATGTAACAACTTATCTTAACCAAGAATCTTTTTTCTTTTCTGCAGATGAATTCCTTCCTTTGCTTCTTCCTGTTTGCTGTGCTAATTGGTCAAAAAGAACTCTTTGCTGCATTTGGGTTCTATGATACCCAGCCTACCCTGATAGGCTTGATGATTATTTTTCAGTTCATTTTTTCACCTTACAATGAGGTAAATTGTTTCCAAGACATAGACACTGAAGTATTATCCTATTTAAATAATGATTCTGTTTTGTCAGGGGAAGTTTGAAGTTTCTGGGGGCTGTATTGGGTGTCTCATTTTGATAATCAGGCTTAGTGCTGCATGTTGGGTAGGACTTCCAGTTTCAGTAATAATAATTAAAATGTAATAAATTCAAATTCAATTAAAAAATATTTCTATTGGATAAAAGTTTAGTGTGATCAGTCTCCAGCCACAGCAATGTGTGGGATGTGGGAAGCTAGATGTGGTAGTATTTACTGGCACTGAAGAAATGTGCAGACAGCTGAATTTTAAAATATTTTTCATGCATTTCTCTCCACAGGTTCTGTCATTCTGTTTGACTGTATTGAGCCGACGATTTGAGTTTC
Source organism: Argya squamiceps (assembly GCA_037834095.1). Taxonomy (NCBI): domain Eukaryota; kingdom Metazoa; phylum Chordata; class Aves; order Passeriformes; family Leiothrichidae; genus Argya; species Argya squamiceps. The sequence continues at coordinate 2,727,369 of JBBMKD010000079.1, read as the reverse complement.
AAGCAGATGCTTTTGCCAAGGAACTTGGGAAGGCTAAAGACCTTTACTCTGCTTTGATCAAGCTGAACAAAGATAATTTAGGATTCCCTGTTTCTGACTGGATCTTTTCAATGTGGCATTACTCCCACCCACCCCTTTTAGAAAGACTTCAGGCCTTGAAAGATGCAAAGCAAGAGTGACAGCAGTGATTGCTGGTTCAGAGACAGTGCTTCCATCTCAGAAGCAAAGTTCAGAGCTGCTTTTTAAATTTTTTTTTTTAATGGATAATGCGAATTAAGTGCACTGTTAACAGCACCACAGATCTGAGTATCCTGAAACAGGTATTAAATTATAAATGACTTCTTTTTAACAAGAGCAAAACTGTGGAACTTAATTTAGAAAAAGTGCTGGGTGAAGACCTTCCCCCCAACCCACCACACTGACTTTTATTTCCATATCATAGCATAGACTTTTAAAGGAAGGAACACAAGTGTAGACTTCAAAGCACCTTTTTCTTCAGTTTGTGTATGCCTTGAACATTGCTTTTGAACCTTTTTTCTATTCTCAGCATTGTGTGAACCTTCCCAGTCTCACCCTCTTCACAGTGAAGAGGCTTTGAGTGACTTGATTTCCTGTATGATGATACTTGTGCTTGCCAGTGTGTTTTAAAAGGCTGAGTGCAGCTGCAGGCTTTTCTCCTGCATTCATGTCTGTCATGGTGAAAAATGCTACTTAATAAAACCTTCTTTCTCTGAAGTGTGGGAAGAAGGATGAATTATAGCTGAGGAAATGTACCATGTCTTCCTTGAAAATGAGCACTAGGTGGGATTTAGTGGCATTATAGTGGGATTAGGCTGCTCCTATTGCCCACAGTGCTGCTGGGGTATGGAGGGATGTTACAGAGAATCACACGTTTGAGAAAATTGCTGATTCTCTCTTGTTCTCCCTTTTTCCACATCTCAGTTCCTCCATTTCTGTTGTACTTTGCCTAGATTTTTTGTGTATATGGAAGTGTCCAGTTGCTCAGGCAGTGTATCAGAGTCACACTTTCATTCTGAGGGGGCTTATCCTCCATTCCACTGAGGATTTTTCATTAATATGAATCCGGCTGAAATAGTAGTGTTGGCATACTAATTCTTCATCATTGTTCTTATATATAAAAATCCTTACATATAAAAAAAACCCAGGAAACAGTTTGCCCACATCAGTTACTGAAGAATGGGTAAACATGGAAATGGCTTTGGCATTGATTATCTCAGACTTTTCTGATGAAAAATAGGATTATATTTACTTTTGTTGAAGTAAAAATAAAAGCAAAATACAAGTTTGCATGTGCGTACAAGTGTTTTAACCAGCCTGAATATACATACTCCATATAAAAATCAGATTTTCTATCTGCAGTAAATTAAAAAGTTCTGCTCAGCTCTGTACAAAGAGAGAAGTCATCAAAGCAAATTGTCATTGTTTCACATGTCAGAATATTCCCATATATTTTATTGTTAGCTTACATTTGTTTTTCTGATCATAGGGAAAAATGCCTTATAAGATGATGGGCACAATGATGTCTTGGGTGAAACAAGATGTTGCTGAAAGCCCTTTCTATGCCTTATTGTGTTTATACCCCAGCAAACATGGAGCTAAACTATAGATATGGATTTAGGAGACAGTTTTACAGATCTGGAGAGCCTGTGTTTGTCATGTTAACTGTATTTAATAAAAGGCCCTCAAAAATAAAACCATTCACTTGAATCTGTCAATTCAGAAGAATAACTACCTGTGTCAAGTTTTGAATGAGATGTTGGCTGGTGTAAAGCTATAGCAAACATGTTAAATCTGCTCTGAGAAAATAATTTGTCTCATCCATTAGGTAAAAGTTATATGCAAAAATGCATTTTCTGGCTATTTCAGAAATTTGTGTAAATGCAAACAAAAGGAGATTAAAGTGCAAAGATGCAGGAAATGCCAGCTAAAATACTTAGCTCACAGTTGAAGAAAGTGTTCTTACAGCAAATGCCTGTTACTTCCTTTTCTCCCCTATCAGTGTTTAGTTATCTCTGCAGTTCTTCTAGCTGGATTTCATGGATAACTACTGAACAAGGTTTCAGAGTTGGTTCCAGTTGCCTCTCAGGACTGCAGTTGTCAGTGTGCTGCTGAGCTTCTACCTGCCCACATTTCTACTGGGCATCTGGAATGCATCAGCTACATCTTGCAGACCTTGTCCAGCCTCAGATTGCTTCCTGTCTCCCTAAGAATGGTCAAGACTACACCTAAATCTTCCTGTGCAACTTCTGCCTTCCCAGGTACCTGAATGCTCCCACAGGGTCTTTACAGCCATGTGAAAAGCCAGCAGCAGCTTCATGACAGAGTAGGTCTGCTTAGACCAGCCACCCTCCCTTCCAGGGAATGACCAGTTTTAAGGAAAGAGGCAAGAAAATTTACTTTTCTGTTACCTTTAGCAAATACTCTTCAGATACTCAAGGGAACCCAGAGCAGGACATGTCTGGCATCTGTGGGACTTAATCAGCAGAGTCCTGTCCAAAGGCTGGAGCTTCAACTTCCATTTCCTGCCTTACCACCTTTTTCTGCTGGTCTAAGTAGAAACCTGAGAGAAGACATGCTGAGGGAAAGTGCCAGACATTGAAAGGTGACAGAAGCACTAAAACTGAATCCTTTGTGAACGTGAAGCTTGATGTGTCCTGGTACTGTGTGCTGGCAGCCCAGAGCCCCAGCAGGATTGGGCAGGACAAGGGAGGGGATTGTGCCCCTCGGCTCTGCTGGGGTGAGACCCCATCTGCAGAGCTGTCTCCAGCTCTGGCATCCCAAATAAAAGAAAAGTCTGTTGGAATGAGTCCAGAGGAGGCCACAGAGGTGTTGGAGCCCCTCTGCTCTGAAGCCAGGCTGGGAGAGCTGAGGGTGTTCACCTGGAGAAGGCTCCAGGGAGACCTCAGAGCCCCTTCCAGTGCCCAAAGGGGCTGCAAGGGAGCTGAGAGGGACTTTGGACAAGAGCCTAGAGTGACAGGGCAGGGAGGGATGGCTTTGAGCTGAAGGAAGGTACATTTAGATCAGATATTATGAAGAAATTCTTTACTGAGGGACAACTGCTTGCCCAGAGAAGCTGTGGCTGCCCATCCCTGAAAGTGTCTGGGTTGGGCAGGGCTTGGAGCAACCTGGTCTAGTGGAAGATGTCCTCGCCCATGCTTTAAGATGAGCTTTAAGGTCCCTTCCAATCCAAACCATTCTGTTTCTGTGATGAAATAGGAATAAACGTCTCCCTTTCAAAGCGTTTCAAGGACCTCCATTTCTTTATGCAGGACTGTTAGAGCCACAGGGCTCCTAAACTGTTCTGGGTGGCCGGCAGGTCCTGCTGCTGTGGGTCCGGTGTGGAGGCCGGGGAGCGGTGGGCACATTGTGTGGGGGATTCCTCAGCGATGTCCGGGAGCGATGTGCGGGGCCGTGCGGGCCGGGGAGCGGTGGGCACATTGTGTGTGCGGGGTCACTCAGCGATGTCCGGGGGCGATGTGCGGGGCTGTGCAGGGCGGGCAGCAGTGTGAGCGCTGTGCGATGTCCGGGAGCGCTGTGCGATGTCCGGGAGCGCTGTGAGATGTGCCGGAA
>JBBMKD010000079.1:2660728-2722931 GCA_037834095.1 Argya squamiceps | reverse complement strand
AGCCCTTCCCCGGGCAGTCCCGGGGGCTCGGGCAGCCCTTCCCCGGGCAGTCCCGGGGGCTCGGGCAGCCCTTCCCCGGGCAGTCCCGGGGGTCCCGGCCCTGCCCAGGGGCTCTGCACGGACCGGGCCCTGCCGAAGTGGGTGGATGGTATGCCCAGGACCGGGGGCTCCGGTGTCGTGAGTGCAAAGGACAAACACGGGGACACGCAGAAAGGCACATTGGCTTAAGATTAAGATCAGGATCCCGTGTTGTCCTAGCTCATCTCCGTGGGCTCTGGGGAGGATTCTTGCCCCGTCATAAAAGAGAGCTTTTTGCAGCTGTTTAGGACCTTTTTGGGGTTTCTCACCGGATACCGAGCAGTAAAAACACCCCAAATCCATGGCAGTGCATTGGAGCGCTCATGAATTTACATTTTATCAGCAAATTCTTCTGTTACTGTGGTATGTGGATGCAGCCTCTCGGGGCTCATGTGCATGGGATGATACTGGTTTTGCAAACTTTTGATGGTGATGCCATGCTCAGTTCACTGTTCCTCACCTTCCCTCCATTGGTATTGGAGAGCTGAGTCCAGGCTGTGTAAGGGTGAGGTTTAGCAATGAAATCTAACAGCTGTAAAAGGTCTGCAGTAGTTTGGGTCTGTAGTATGTAATTCTCATCTGTTGTTCTGAATATGTGAGAACATTACCTTTTTTTTGTGAAAGCTCTTTTTGGAAACCTTGTTTCAGAAGATATTGAAGATCTTGACTGTGCCTGGGCTTGGGGTGTTTGACATGGGAGCTGAAATTACTTTTTGGAATTGTTTTGTCCTGTGGCATTGAATGTGGCCCTTCAGAGCCGTTGTGTGATGTGATAACTGGACTGATCCTTCACACATAGGAGCAGTTGGGTAGGTCAGTGTGGTGCATCTTTTAAATTAAAATAAGGAAGGTGTAGACTGGATATAAGAAGACATATTTTACAGTGAGGGTGGTGAGGCACAGAGGAGCTGTGGCTGTCCCATCCCTGGAAGTGTTCATGGACACATTGGACAGGGCCTGGAGCACCCTGCTCTAGTGAAACCCATGGCAGGGTGGGGAAAATGAGATGGGTTTGAACGTCCCTTCCAGTCCAAACCATTCTGTGGCCTTCAGAGGCAGCATTCCTTCTTTATAGTGGTCTGTTAACGAGCAGGAATTAGTGCTCTGCGTGGGTTGTGTGTGGGTGATGTTTCTTTGCACTGACAGTGCCCCTCTGCAAAGGGTGTCTGTCTCTTGTGGGCACTCAGGCCAGCACGGGGTCACCTTCCCGTGAATGTTTGTGGTGTGAGCTTAGTTTGGGAGGGTATCCAGTTAAAAATAAATCTAGGAAAAACCTTAGGGTTTTTTATGGATGGTTCTTCAAAAGCTGTGGAAGCTCAGGGGGAGACTTTGGAGGGCCTTTGGACAGAAGTAGTTGTGTGGTAAAACAGACCAAATACCCGGGGTGATACACCCACCCCTGTGCTGGGGGGTCACCATCACCTGCTGCAGAGTGGGAGCTCCTGGAGGTCCTGGAGGTGCAACAGTGGGAAAAACTGAATGTGCTGGACCTTGTGGAATGTAAATACTTAAAAGATAGCAGATCATGGAGTATGTTAGTATCTTAAAGAAGCCAGGGTTTCCTGTGCACAGGCTTCCCAAATTATGTGCCCATTATTGCTCTGTTTTAGTGACTGAACTCGGATTATGAAAGATTTTGTCTTTTGGGGAGAAATCCAGAATTGTTTTTGTTGTTTCCTGGTGGAGGCTGACCTGTTGGAGGATCACTAGCTGCTTTCTTTTGATTTTCCCCATGGCTGCATATTGAGAAGTGCTTTTTTCCTTTCCAGTCAGTAGGGAAATTCAGTAGCAATATACAGAACTTTGTTACTTTGGATTAAAGCTTGGCTGACTAAGCAGTGTGAGATGCAGCCCTTCCAGGGTAGCTTTTGTGGTTTCCATGTTCAAGCTGGAATTAGTCTTTTTGGCTGATAATTTTACTTACTTTTACTGGAGAACAGTAACAGAACAAGACACATTTGGCAATAAAGATTAGGGGGGATGAGGGGAAGGGATGTTTCTTGTGTTGAGCCACTAGTGTGACAGTTCTGGAGAGGCAGCAGCTGTGAGTGTCTGTACCAGGACAAGATTCTCAATAAACAGGAGACCACTGGGCACAGGTGGGATTTCTGCAGGAAATCTTGTGTACACTTCTGGTTATCTGTGCTTAGCAGATGAAATTCAAGTTTGAACACATGGAATGGACACAGAGGCTGCTTTTTATCCCCTGGTAGGGATGTGAGGGAAGGAAAGAAAACCAGAGAGGGCAAATGATAATATAACACTCATAAACTTGGCTTGATGTGAATAGGAAGCTGCTACTGTAGGGTGCTGAAGATTATTTTTTTTTAGGTGGAGGCAAAAACATTTGGAACTTGTTAAGCTTTGTTGCATTTTATAGCAGGGTATCTGCAATAAGAGTCTGCATAAGGTAACTCAAGCCTGTTCTTTAAACTTGAAGCAATTTTGTTACTTGCAGCATTAATGTTAGTATCCTGACTTACGGGCATCTTCAGTGTGTTCATGTTCTGTTGTGCTTTTCACAGGTCGAGTACAGAGAGATGGATGAGAGTCTTGCAAACCTGTCAGAAGATGAATATTACTCTGAAGAAGAGAGAAATGCTAAAGCTGAGAAAGAGAAAAAACTGCCCCCACCACCTCCACCAGCTCCTGCAGAAGAGGAGAATGAAAGTGAGCCAGAGGAGCCATCTGGTGAGTAGAGAGAGACCTTCTCCTCTGAAACTGTTTACCTGATTTGTTACCAGCAGTTAGGCAGGGCCGGGTGTGGCATCATGAATCCCATGTCTGGTTTCAATCTGCTTTTGAATAATTGTTCTACAGTGCTTTATTTGCTGGCCCCATATGTGGAAGGAGGGGAGAAATGCAGAACAGCCTGATAAAGATAGGAATATGCATTAATAGAATTCCAAATGAAGCCAAACCTCGTGTGCTAGATTTCTCCTTAGTCTTTTTGACTGGTCTTTGGAAGCTTGTTGTCCAGAATAGCCTCTCTGGCTCTCTGCTGCCACAGCTGTGTATGAACATTCACTTTTTCCTCAGAGAGAAAAGAGGTTGGGTTTGTGAGGGGTTTGTTATGCAGGAGAGCAGATTTAAACTACTCTGATTCCTGTGGCTTTAAACTATGACTCTAATCCTTAATTCTGGTTGGATACTGTTTGCTTAAATTTCAGTGCTTTCCTTATTAGCTTAGACAGAGCTTCCCTTTGCATTGAGAAGCTTTTTGGTCAGTTTTTGAGATCTGTGGTAGTAACAGCAGCCTGTTCTTTACCTCCACTGTGTTTACAGCTGCCACATCAGTGAGGTCTGTTGGTGGGGTGTCTCTCAGCTGCCTGGAAAGTTTTGTTTTTGCAAAGTTCAGAGTCAAGAGATTCATGAGATAACTTGTGTACTAGCTGGTGTTAGACAGGAGCTGAAATCTCGTAGTTAAATCTTTGCAGGTTCATGTAAGTCATTATTAGTCTTCAGTTATCCTAATTTTCCTTTTGGCTGGCAAGTTTGAGAACATAGGACTGGTGTTAGCTTGGGGATACCAACCTTCAGTTGATAAAAAAAAATATTAAAAGCTGTGGGTGTGTTTTATCTCTTTGCCATTGTAACTCTCCTTGTTGCAGCTGTTGGCTCCTGCCTTGATACAGGAATACAGCAGCTCATGTTTGACTGAAATACTTGCAGGGATAAAAATTCTGCCACCCCAGTTGTAGCTGATGTAGCAAAAATGGAATTTTAATAGGTGTGATTAAGCAAGCATTTAAAGCTTACTATTTAATTTAGCTCAGGCATTGTGTTTAATCCTTGAGACCTAATATCAATACACTTTATTTCTCTCAGATTCCATTTTGTGCCTCTAAGGATGATTATTGAGATCAGTTTGAGGCACAGTCAGTGGAGTCCAGTGGAACAGGTTTTGTCCCATGGAGGAGGGAACAGGGCAGGTCAGCAGTGATGAGTCATGCTGCTCTGTACACACAGCAGCCTGAGAGTCAGTTATTCTGCAAGCACTCTATTTAGCCATCCAAATACAATCAATTTTCAAACAGGCTGCCTGGAAATGAGCAGATTTCAAGTCATCATATCATTTCTCTATTCCTAGAATCTGTGAATATGCATGAAGCAATAATGTAGAAAGTAGACAGATTTCAAGCTGTCACTCCATAGCTGGTGGTGCTGTAATTTTAGAGGTTTCTGAGACTATATATAAGTTATTTTTGTCTTTATTAATATAGGTGTCAAGAATATCAGGTCATCTTATGTTGGCTGTTAAAAGTGCATTTCAACTTCTAACTCAGCCACCCTTTAGAGGGAGGAGGCAGCATGGAGGCTGCTGTGTGTAAAAGCAGTGTTTATAATTGTGGTTTTCTCTCTCTCTGTCACTTTGAAGGAAAAATTGAAGTGTTCAGTAAGAAATGCTAAATTGGACAGTAATGCTAGAGTATTATTCAGCATACTGAAAATATGGGAAGATTTTAGTTAGCCTGGGTGTTACTGTTAATTTATTCTCATTGCAGACCTTAAAACATTCATTTCTGTGTTTAAAGCCTGTAAAAATGCAGGTAATGCAGTAGAGGCATAAAGTTGTCACATTACAGCTTTTGAGCTGAAAACCCTGATTATTGTGCAGCTTAAAAATGTCCTGGTGCTGGTGTCTGGTGTTTGACCAGCTGTCCCCACAGACAGCTCACAGGGAAGGGGATTGTGAAGTGTCACACTGCAGGTGACAGCACCTGGCCTTCCTTGGGTAGGTTCCACTCCTGTGTTCAGCTCTGGGGAATTCCAGGTGTCTGGAATTTGCAAGATATACTCTGTGCTATTGCAGAGCAGTTTTAAAAGGTGTGGCAGTGTTTCATGTTAAAGATAATTTCCCTAGAGTATCTCTTCTCTTTTTACTTGAGGAATATTGTCTAATAGCAAAAAGCTTCCAAACTCCCTTTGCAGTGCTGAGTGATGACATTTGTGTCCTTGTTTGCCAGTATCCCTTTTGGAATCAAGGAGCTTGCTTCTTTTTTTGTGCTTTTTTTCTCTCTAAGAATCTTAGTTTTGTTTTTCCTCACCAAGTTGGATTTTTATTTTTAGAACTACAGAAGATTTTCTTTACTATATCTTGGCCTTTTAGTGTTGTCAGTATTCTTTGTGGTAATCTGATATTTTTAGGTGCAGTTTTCCAAGGAACTGAATATGATCAAGATTAAGATCAAGGGAATGGTCAAACTTAGTGGTGCTTTGTCTCTTTATTTCATCTGACTTGTCAGTTTTCCTAAATAAATTCAGTACTCTGTGATACTCGTGTGCAGCTATTCCTCATTTTGAAACACTGGATAATTACATGAAGTAGATTTCTTTGTGGACTTTCCTCCTCAGTGCTCTTCAGCTCATGGTCTGTTATTCTGCTGCCTTGAGACTGAGCAGATTCTGCTCTCACACGTGTTCTGCTGAGCTGCAGTAGTTTGATGTTAACAGGGATCAGCAGTTTGCTTGCTGCTGGTTCCTCTACAGCTAGAACCTTTCTTCCAGGGAAGGAGAGGGAATCTTCACTGGCAGACCTTGTTTCCACACTGCTCTGCTCAGTGGCATTTAGAATTGTGTCCAAGCAATCAGTAATAATGATGAGGAGAGGGAGATTCTGATTTCTTTCTGTAAGTAAACTGAGAGCAATTTTTTCCCCTCTGCTCCTTGTCAGTGTTAATTCAGGGATTATGAATGCCATAGACTGAAGTCAGAATCTATTTAATTTCTTAACTTATGGAAGGCACAGGTGAAACTCCTACTGCAAATGAATGGCCTATGCTTGACTGTAAATATTCATGTTTCAATTGTGTTGGTCTCTCCCAGAATGGAAGCAAGTCTTGAAATATTCCCTGCAAAATAAAGTACTTGCAATGTAGATCAGGTAAAGAATTATATCTTGCTGTTGCAGATATGTTTATTCACAGAGTCTTAACTTGGGTCTTGTGAGGCCTGTCAAAATCTGACTTGTCACAGTCTCTCTGTGAGTTTTTTTATTTCCCTACTGGCAGACTGATTTTATACAAGTACTAGTTATGGCTCCTCTGCTGTGCTGAGGGAAAATGTCTGTCTTGTTTCAGTTCCTGTTTTGTTTTATCTGTAGATGTTTACTGTTGTGACATTCTAGATTAATCCAGTTTAGCACAGTATGGAAACATTTGTTTAACTTTCTATGTCTTGCTTTAGGGGTTAAATCTGTAGCTCAGATGATTTTTTTCTCAGTTAATGTGTCCCCTAAGAGCCTTAAATTACATTCTGGCCAAATTGTCCACCCAGACTCTAAAGAATATTAACAATTGTGTGTTCAGCCTCAGGCTAGGCTTTGCTCTTACCTGTTTGGAGGTGACACCTGGGCAGTTGTGCCGATTCCAGTGACCATTGCAGTGTGTTTCAGTGCATGCTGGTTTGGAGTTGCTGGCTGTGGCAGTGTGTGGTTTGGAGGAGCCTTGGTACAGCAGGAGGCAGCTGAGCAGCCCTGGGGTGTGCCATGGCTTCCTGGGCTCTGCAGGTGATGGGGCTTCAGGCAGATGTCTGATGGTGGAGGAATATTGGTCATGGGCTCAACTCAGAGCTGGTGTCTGGTGTGTGTGAGGTGTGTAGTGGCTTTGTTCCTGCAGACACTGCAGCTGTACTCATCTCTCTTCTCAACATGCTCTGCTCCTGCTTGTGTTGCAGTCCTGTTTAGGACTTAGATGCAGGCCAAGGTAATTCTGAGACTTCTTCAGATCTTTCAGATGAGTGCTTAGCCTTTCCTCATGTTTGCACTGCTGGGAATGTTGAAGGACTGGTGTCTGTCAGTGCTGGGTGTTGATCACATCACTGATCAGTGGTGTGACATGTATTTGGCTTCAAGGACAATCTTAGTGTGTTAGAACACTGGTGGTGTGTCAGGGTGCTGAAGCCAGAGTAAGTGGTCTGAGCCTTTGAAGAATTGTTCTAGCATCAGGCTTAAAGGAAGGGTTTATGGGGAAAAAAAAATAGGGTCTCCTGAACATGAGGCTTTTCAAAATGCTTTAAACAATCTCCATGGGATATGGGGAGACTTGGGAGCACCAAAGGCAAGACTATCAAATCCTTAGGGGTTGAGATCCATAGTGTCTGATGGTATCCATCTGCCAGATCATAAGTATTTAGCCACCAGGAATGCTACATATGGTGTACTTCTTTATTTCCCATGAATTCTGACGTGAAGCGTTCCAGTAACCTGGATAACACTTTAGAACATAAATTTTTGGTGCCCTGAACCTAGGTTCCAGAGGATGGGATTCTCAGAAAACGGGTTTAGTTAGTTGGTGAAATTTAATACCTAAAAACGCCAACTTGCCGGGCCTTTATGTCCACTATGGTTTAACTTATGGAGTAAGGTCCCTGAGTTCTCCTCTTTCCTTCCACAGGGCAAGCAGGAGGACTTCAAGACGACAGTTCTGGAGGGTATGGAGACGGCCAAGCATCAGGTGAGGGTGGCGTGTGATGCTTGCCACTGAGGAGGCGCCAGGTTAGGGATCCATGCTGGCGAGTGCGCACGGGTGTGGGCGTCCCCGTCAGCAGCAGGGGCACGACTTGGGAACCCACCAGTGACAGAAGTGTGGGGTGTTCAGAGGTCAGTCAGGGTCTGTAATAACTGTGGGAAAGGGCACTTAGCTAACCCGTGTTGAAATGCCTCAGGCCGATCTCTCATCCCTCCACTCCTCTCCATGTTCAGAGGAGTCTAAATTATTGTTTCTTACTTAGCCAGTTTGTACCACCCAGATTGACACAGAGCTTTAGAGCAGTATCCCCTTTTTTTCTAATCTGCTGAAGAAGCATAGCAGGAGTACCTTTTTGCTCCTTTCTTTTTGTCTTTTGAAAGGGTTTCTGTTTGACCTGTGTGCCAGCACTTAGCCCAGGAGATTGATTGTCTGCTGGGCACATTCATGGTCTGCTGCTCACTGGACTGGATTGTGGATTGCATTTGCCTTTTGGCCTTGGTGCTGCTGCTGGCAGTACTCACTCACTGCTTCATTCACAGGATTGGTGTCTTTACTCTTTAGTACTTGGAGTGCTGCTTAAAATCTTCCTCCAACTCTGCTGCTTTTGGTCTCACTTCAGTATTAGGGTTTTAAACAACAGTCAAAGGCTCCAGAACCTATTCTGCACCTCTGAGTTGCTCTTTTTGAAGCAAATAGAACTTCATGATCCTCATCTAAGAGTGCATCCTTTGCTGTTGTAAGTAAGGGAGCCAAATAGTGTTATGGATGTTACCACTTGCATGGAACTGCTGGCTATTATGGCTCACAGGCTTAAGGATGCATTGCTTATTTCATTTTTAGGTAGGCACTGGCTGATTGGAAATTCTGCATATTTTGCATTTTGTATTATATACTGAGGGTGTGCTGTAACAACTGTCCAGTTTGACAGCCAAAATCCTTTCATTCAGTGTGTTCATCTGCAAATGTGTTAGTAAATCTTTAAATGAGCACCATTCCTCAGGGTTTGTTCTGTGGGGAAGAAACTCAAATACTCAAAATACTCAAAAGTGCAGCCAATTAGTTGCTAGTGCTGGATGTCAGGAAATGGGCAAGTGTGTGTGTGCAAATGAGTGCAAAGAGGAGCTGATAATCCAGTCTAGGCAGAACCTTCCCAAGGAGAAACATGTAGTTTTGAATTGGTAATCCCTGTAATGTGTGGCTTTCATGAAATACAAGCAGTAAGGGTGTGAAATGGGATTTAGGCAGCCTGAAATCCAAATCCATTTAGATTTGAGCTGTGTAGTTGCAGAAGTCTAGTCAAGAACATTTAGTTCTTATAAGATCTTCCAGTGGTTGGCCAAATAAAAATGCTATCTTTGCTATTAATAGCCGTGCTTTTTCTACATTCTTGTATGGAACACTCTTGTGGGTTGTTTTATTAGGTTTTTTTTTCTTTTTCCTGAATACCTGTGCTCATCTGCAGCTACTCTGTTATTCTAGTTTTAAAGTTTGGGTATTGCCATGAAGGATATGTGGCCTTAAAAGCCCCCCCAGCTCAACCCACCCTGGCCGTTCTTGTCAAAACTCTTAGCAGCACCATGTTCTCTGGCTGCTCGATTTGAAGAAATAAATCCCAAAGCTTTTCAAGAAACTGCCAAGTTGCCTTAAATCCACACATCTGAGAGTTTGCTGGTGTTTGATGACTAAATGGCTTTTTAGCAGGTACCTGGAGAAATACACTTCTCCTAGCACAAACCTGTAAGGGGGAGTCAGGTTCATCATTTCAGCTCTTTCACAGGCCATTCTCTGAAAATTGTGCTGCTGAGCTTTTTGCTAGCACTTGAGGATCTAGAACCTTAATTAAGATTGTTAGCATTAATAAAGTATCAGAGAATTGGTAACTGGTTTGATTTCCATGCCAGGGTTTACAGAATTCATAGCTGAGCATGCACATGCACGTGTTGGCACACCTGGGCCAGTGTCAGATGGAAGGACAGCAGAAGGGCTGGGGATGGTTGTTGCTGGAGAAACTGAAGTCTTAGCAGAGCTGTGGGTTTCTGTTCCCATGTTTCTATTCCCTGTTTCTATTTCTATTCTAATATTAGTGCAGGAAACATTGTGTGGGTGTGTCAGCTTCTCCTGTGGTTAATTTTATTTTACTTGCAATGCTCTGTAGATTCTGTTACTAATTTCTTCCTGTAAAATCTGTGTAAATTATCACAGACAGTTTTCTTTACCTTGAGTCATCACACAGATCTTTACTTGAGAATGAATTTTTGGTTGTAGGGTTTTTTTTTCGTTGGTTGGTTTTTTGTTGTTTGTTTGGTTTGGGGTTTGGGGATTTTTTTTCTTGTTGTGGGTTTTTTTTTGTTTGGTTGGGTTTTTTGTGTGGTTGTTTTTGGTTGATTTGTTTTGGGGGTTTTTGGTTTGGGGTTTTTTTTTTGTTAGTTTCACAACCATTTCCTTCCTTGATTTTTTTCAGCACCTTTAAGAAGTAAAAATGCTTGGGAGGTAAAGGGGTGTGTGGTTGGCACCAGAATTAAAAGCAGGGAACTCCTCCCTGGTACAGTGACATGTACTGCTGTACATGAACTTCAGACTCTTGAACAGTTGTCTTGGTTAGTGTAACACACACTGCAAGCTTATGTTTGCTATTTATTGTATTCTTTTGAGCAATTTCAGTTTCAGCAAGTGATCTTAATCATACTTAGGAGTTTTTTGTGGGGTTTTTCTTCTGTCTTTCTAGATTGAATGCCTTGTTCTCTGTCCTGATCAAACTCACTTCTAGGACATGGGAGATTTATATTTTTCTTGCCATATTTCACATCTCAGTACTTTGTTTTGCTCTCTGTGCCTGCAGGATTTGCTTTCTGCACTTGATGCAGCTCTTAGTTTGTCACTTTTTCTATAGTACAAAATAACAGACTGAGGAAAGCAGGGTGCAGAAATGTAGTTACACCACTGCCAGTGTGTGAATTGGCAGAAGTGCAGGTTCCTGTATGGATGAAGGCTTTACATAGAGAAAACCACTCCTGTATGGGTTCAGCATCAGTCTTTTCCATGTGGAGCATTTAAAAAGAAGAGTAGGAAATCTGTTTGTAGGCAGCACAGGAAATGCCCAAGTGTGGCTGTATTTCATTGCACTGCCTGCTGTAAATATATCAGATATGCAAAATGACAGTTTGAGGTGGGTTCCTCTAGCTGGAGAAGGGCAGTGCACATTAAACTTTGAGAAGCAGGTGAGAGGGGATGGTTGATGCTGTGCTTGTGTATCACAGATATTTTGGCTTTGAACAGATATTAAAACAGTTCTCCAGTTGTGTTAGAAACTGGAAACCACACAAATTAAGGACAGCATCTAAAATAGTTATGTTTTATTGTTAATACATATATGTGTGTGTGTGTGCTATATATAGTGTATGGATATGTGCCCCCACCCCTTTTTTGTCAGCCTTTGTTTTTTTGGGGGGTTTTGTTTGCTTGTTTGTTTTATCTCCCGTGCAGTACAGATTTCTCATTATCTCTAGATTACCTGTAATTCAAAGAACTGTTGTCTTGGAAGCCTTGCAGCAGTAATAAAAAGGATTAAATGAAATCCTGCCATGAAACTGGCCACTGTGTCATCTCCTGGCTGGTTGCACGGGCTGGGAAGGGCAGAGTTTGCAGTGCCTGTAGCCTCCTTGTGTTTCTGTTGTAGGTGTGGAGGGTGCAGCTTTCCAGAGCAGACTCCCACATGACCGTATGACATCTCAAGAGGCTGCCTGCTTCCCTGACATCATCAGTGGGCCCCAGCAGACCCAGAAGGTGTTTCTGTACATCAGGAACCGCACTGTAAGTGTGTGCTGAAAGTATTGCTGGAAAAAGGGCAGGAAATCTGTGTACCCTGCTAAGGCTTTTTGGCATTTCCCATGTTGATGGAAGTTTTGGTTTTGAGACAGTGGGGTTTCGTTTCTGGCATCCTGTCAGGCTCTTTAAGTTGTTAAGAAATGTGCTATCCAGTTCTTGATCAAAGCAGTGCTGTGAGCAGCGTAAAGAATCTGTGGTGTATTTACAACATCCAAAACAGGGATCAAGGCCTTCTCCTGTATTTTGAAAAGAGTGTTTTGGAAAACTGAAGTCATGTTAGAAAAATTACAGTAGGAAAGCAAGAAATACTTTCAAAATTGCTGTGTTACCATAGTTAAGAGATGAAACACCTTATGCACCACTCAGTTTTCTCACAGACTAAAGAGGATCAAGAAACATCACACGGGGTATTGACCATGGTAACACCCAGTGCTTACTAACTTAAAGAAGTTATTTAAAATTTATGTGTGGTGGGCATCTTCATGCTAAGAGCATGACTTCTGTTATTCCTGTAAAATGTCCCTCTAACTCAAGGTGTAACTTCTGGGAAGTCATGAGAGGTGTAAAAACAGGCCAGAGCATGCCAAAGAGGCTGGAAAACAATTTGCTTAAAATGAGTACTGAGTAATCCTTTTACAAATGTGTTGGAAGCAGAAAAGCCTTCCACTGAAACTAAGAAATTATGGAGAGAAATATTTGCAGGGAAAAGCAGCACTGCTGGTCTGTACAGGGGACCTTGGAGAAGTTCCTGAGCAGGAATCCTGTTTGAGGAAGGCTTGTGAGAGGAACTCTTCCAGTGAGAAGAGCAGAGACTGTGGAACAGCTGATGTGAGCCCAGTGCTCAGCAGAACTGCAAACTGCAGTGTGCAGCCTCTTAATCAGCCACTTGCCTCAAAAAGCCTCCCAAATTATAAGGAAATTATTTCTTAATCATTCCTATTCATTATAGTTGTAGGATTATTTGGTATCTGTGAGGAACTGTGAAGCTCAGCAATGCAACTCTAGAGAAATACCCAAGTAAATGACTAATTAAGGAATGCAAAATGGAGTGGAAATGCTCTGTATGACCTAGATCTAGGCATGGACCAGTAAAATTATTTATTAACTCCTGCCTCTGTGCTGCAAAGTAGGAATTCTGTTGGGAAAACAGTTCTTTTCTAGTATGAATTGACCTGCTAACATGTCACAGACAATTCTTCCTGCTCGATTTTTGAACTGTAAATGTCCTGTAAATACACTTTTTTGTGTATTTGTGGCCAGCGTAGTCCATGGTTGTGTTTTGTATTGGTGAAGATGGATTGGATCATTAAATGTTGGAGATAAATAAACCCTATAACATGATAAATAGTGCTGGAACTTTTACAAAACCATGAAATCTGGTGCCAAAAAGACAATGCTGGCTGACATTGCCAGCTGCACACACCTTTGTGCTACCTTGGTGCATTTCCACATATATTTGAAATGCTGGGAGAATTGCAAACAGGCTGTGTTGCACCTTAAGGAACACTGGAAGGTGAAAGTTCAGTGTGGCTTGGGTAGTCCTGCCAAAGTTTTAATTCATTATGGGGTTTCATCTCCTGAGTATTTGGTAGCAAACACATGCCTGGAAAACACTTCTTTTGTATTGCTTAATATGATGTGTTGTTTTGTTTGTTTAAATACAGCTGCAGCTCTGGTTGGACAACCCAAAGATTCAGCTGACATTTGAAGCAACTATCCAACAATTAGAAGCACCTTATAACAGTAAGTCAAGTTTTTTGTTGCTGAAATCTTACTGTATGTGTATCACTGCTGATTTCTTTCACTTCTGTTTGTGGAAAAGCTGCTTGAGATGCTTCAATCCTTTGTTAGTGGAGCTCCATGGTCATGTACAGACTGGGATTTTGCATTATACTCATGGTTCACATTTGGTAGAGTTCATTGTCTGCTAAAGAAATACCACAGGATTCATAAAAGCTGCTAAAAAGATAGATTGTTACAGTAGAGTTAATTCATGTGCTGCTTTTAAGGTTTGCTACAGCTTCTTGGTGGTTTTCAGCTGTAAAATGTTCTTAATCATATGTTTGGGGGGGGTTTTTAAGACTGAACAGACTGGGTGTGAGGGAAGAAGGCAGTAAAAGAATGAGGAGTTACTGTTTGCAAATGGAGACCATCCCACACTTCTTAGACAAGATCCCAATAAACTGAAAAAAGGTGGAAGGTAGCCATAAAAAAATATATGAAGAAGAAAATAGTGCTGAAATAAATGCAAATATACTGTCAAGGATTACAAAATAGTAAATTACTGTGCTTTTAAAAAGAAAAATGAGAATTCAGTGCTGCAGTAAATATTGGCACAATACCAGCAAGTCACATCACAGTTCTGTGTCATGATCTTGGGATTTTGCAGTCAGTTTCAGAAAAGGTGTTCTTCTGCACTTAAAAGAAGTACCTAATGAATGTCCTGTCCAGCTTTTCAGGCAGGATTGAAAACTGCAGTACAGCCATGGGTGTTTTTCAGAAAAGCATCCTCAGGCAGATGAGTGGGTCAGTAGGGCAGGAGGTGTCTGGGGGTCTTGACCAGATTGCTGCTGTGAGTGTGTCCTCAGTACATCTGTGCTGCTGAACACAGAGAATAATTCTGACACTTGTGACATTCCTTCAGGTGACACAGTGCTGGTTCACAGGGTTCACAGCTACCTGGAGCGTCATGGCCTCATCAACTTTGGCATCTACAAAAGGGTGAAGCCCCTTCCAAGTAAGAAACTTGAACATTGTTTCTAATTGAAGTTTTGTTTTATTGTTCCATGATTTTTTCTTAGGACAGTTTTTTGAGTGCTCTTTTGTAGAATTGCAGTGCTAAGAAAATAAAAAAAGGCTGGAAAGCCATCTGGTTATTGATGTTAATGTGTTCTATTTTGGCATAGAGAAGCCATGTGTTTATGTGAATCACTTTGAGAGGAAAAAGTCTTGGCAAATCTGTAGATGGTTCAGTGACTGTCACTTTTTAATGAGTTATCTTGGTTCCTCATTTAAAATCAGAAACACAATATTGTCAATATTGTGCTTAGGTCTGTTACATGCTTATGTGATTCTTGAAATTTGCAATTTTGAATTCTCTTCCCTTTTTAAGTTTTATTCTTCTGGGGCAGAAAGAAATAAAACAATGATACTTTGTCCCCAGTAATTAATATGAATTGCTTTCTTCTTCAGACAGTTGTCTGGAAGCATTTTTTTTCCTGTTTTCTTCCTTGTTCCAGATGTACTACCTAGTATATTTTCCTTGTATTTTCCTTGTACCTGTCTCAGCATTACGTTCAGAATTACTTCAGTTTTCTTTTTGTTAAAGAGTTTGTTCTTTCAGAACTACTCATGAGAAGAAAGCTGTTTTTTGTTCTTGGTATCTCTTAAATGCAGCTTTTACATGACTTTGCAATTTAGTTCTGCACATACAAAGGCCTACTGTAGCTGATTTTTCTCTTTCTTTAGCCAAGAAGACAGGAAAGGTGATCATTATTGGTTCTGGAGTCTCTGGCTTGGCAGCAGCTCGCCAGTTGCAGAGTTTTGGAATGGATGTCACAGTTCTGGAAGCCAGAGTATGAATTTCTGTGCTGTTTTACTTCCATATGGCAGTTTACCCAGTAACCCTGTTCAGTGCTGGAACAGGGCTGTGTCAGGGTGGGTCAGTGTGGGTGGTGCTCCAGGCAGTCAGGATGAATTGCTGATACTGAACTTGTCTCACAAGGAACTGAGTGGATCTGTTCTTGCTGGCAGCTCTCTGATGCTTGCTCAGAGCTGGATAGTCAGCTGCTGGTGTTGTGTGCTTTTACACCAGGAACAGCTCAGAATAACCTTCTTTCATGATTAGAAATTGGCTTTTCATCAGAGAGCAGAATGCAAGTCCAGAATGCTAAACCAAAGGGGAGATCAAACAGAATTTCTAGAGTGTATATTAAGAGTTTAACTGTGGGAGAGGGCAGGAAAAGTACTAAAGTTACAAGTGTGTATTGACACTCTACAAAGTTACAAATATATGAAAAATATATAAAAAGCTAAAAATCTTTAGGCATCAGGGAAAGAAGGAAATCTAGTACATAACTAAATTTGTGCATGGTGAAGGGATTGGCAATGGAATCACAGTGGATCCTGTTGTGACAGGTAAAAGAATTATAAAAGAGAGACCTCATAAAATCAGGTCTGCTAAAATGCCAAAGTTAGCCTGTCACTTGTTCTAAGTAATTTGCAAGTTCCCATGCAAAAACAGTCCTGGTATGAAAACTCTTGGTATGAAAACAACCTATTCTTGGGTTGAAAAAGAAGTGCATCTGTGTAAACAATAAGGTCTGTTCCATGAGAACCCATAAAGGAAAAATGTAAACAACCTGAATCTTAGCATGTACACACAAATCACCTTCTGACCAATACATGAAGTAGTAAAAAAACTACCAGCCAATGGGTGTTGCACATGAGGACTGTGAAAACTGTATAAAATAATTTATGTGAATAAAGAATTGGCTTTTCCTGCATAAAAATAGTGGAGTATCAGATTAAGCATTTTTTCTCTATTTTTTTCCTTTTTTTCTTTTCTTCCCCTTTTTAAAATGCTACTTAAGCATTTTATTCCTTAACTTAGGTAAATTGTGACTGAGTTCATTTGCAGATGTTTTTGGAAAAGTGTACGTTCTGTTAATTGAACCTTCAGTTTAGAGAATACTTACACCATGTTTTGTAGATGTTTCAGTGATTATATTTCAGTGAGATGTCTTACTGAATGTAACTGGAGGTTTAGTATCTTGTGTTTGTAAAAAGGACCGAGTGGGAGGAAGAGTTGCCACCTTTCGCAAAGGGAATTACGTGGCTGATCTTGGAGCAATGGTGGTGACAGGACTTGGTGAGTTTTCCAAAATCAAAAGGACCAGGGAGAAAAACTGGAGGGCAAGATGCTGGAAATGTGAAACCTTCATGGCTATTTTCTTTCATGGCCAAAATAATTGGGTGTTTTTAACTCTTAACAAAGCACGTGTTCTCCTTCAGCCTTTTAGACAGTTAGTAGTTTTCATAAATAGCAAAGCTGTATGATGGGAGAGACCCTAAAGAGACAGAAAGTGTTCTTTCAGTTTACATGGGAAAACAAGAGAGATGGGGAAATGGAGATCCCATTCTAAAGAGGAAGCCCTTCTTCAGAGTTTAAACCCCAAAAGTACTTTCTCCGCATGGTTTCAAAAATAGTTGTAAAAATAATGGCAAACAAGCCAAATTTCTTCCTATATATTAATATTTTATGGGATGGCATCAGTTATTGAGGTGGTTACTCTACTAAGAAGATTGGGCAAGTGTTTAGTGTGGAATATCCTTCAGCAATGTAGTGAAATGATAAAATACTGTAAAATACCTATAATAAACCCCCATTTTTACTGACAGCCTAAATTTAGTGTCTGTCTCATGATTAGTCTTATTAAATTGCAAACAGAAACTGGTTCCAGACAAAGAACTGAACTTGCATAGTTCATGGCAAAACAGATTTCAGCTTGCCTATTGAAAGACTGTGATATTTTTATGTTTAATTCATAGAATCATGGAATAAAGGTGTGAAGTGCAGACCTTTGGCAGTGTTGCACTAGGTCACTGGAATGCATACACTGGAGTTGGTGTTTTAGTCTCTGAAATTGCTTTAACTGTAGAGTTTTTGTTGAATTGCAGACAAATTTTACAGGAGTCTCTGTTAACTATATAAAATCTTTTTCAGGAGGAAATCCCATGGCTGTGGTCAGCAAACAAGTCAATATGGAATTGGCAAAGATCAAACAAAAATGTCCACTTTATGAAGCAAATGGACAAGCTGTAAGTCTAATACTCTTTCCATGAACCTTTACAAAAAGAAGTAATATCTCAAGTATGTTGTTACCAGGCTATTTATGTGTTATTTATGTAACTGTATTATTTATGAATGGGTTAAGAACAATGCTTGTTCTTTTATCTCCTAGGTTCCCAAAGAGAAAGATGAAATGGTGGAGCAGGAATTTAATCGTCTGCTGGAAGCCACATCCTATCTCAGCCATCAGCTGGATTTTAATGTTCTCAACAACAAGCCTGTCTCCCTAGGCCAGGCTCTGGAGGTTGTCATACAGTAAGTGATTCCTCTCTTTTTGGTAGACTTTCCTGTTTTGTGGATGAATTTCCAAAAGGTACCTGAAACAATTTTGGTGCATTATCCTCCTAGTGCAGCTGCTTGATCTCACAGATGGTTAAAGGAGAAAACCTCTCATTCTTCAAAGTTTCCTGAAACTCCTTGCTGCAGTGACTCAGTGTGATTGGTGTCCTCACAGTGCACTAACACTACTTGAAAGCTAATGGCAATTGTAGTGGCCTTTAATAGCAGAAAGGAACTTCACACTCATATTTTAGCTAGTCACGTATCCCTACAGTAACTTACATTAATTTTCCAGTTGCCAAGCAAGTATTTACTAAAATACGCCATGACATGGTTTTATTGTGTTCCACTAATTAGATTGTGGTAAGAAGTTTTTTCATTAACACAAGGAATTTATGTTGAGCTGACTCTCATTTCTCACATTTTCCAGATTGCAGGAGAAGCATGTGAAGGATGAGCAGATTGAGCACTGGAAGAAAATTGTGAAAACACAGGAGGAATTGAAAGATCTTCTTAACAAGGTCAGATGGTGACATCTAGAACAAGATGATAAGCATTGTGTTCCTCAGAAAGTGGCAAAATATACAAAAATGTCCAAAGAAGACTATCAGGAAGTTGCTATTAATGCTGTTCATGACCTTCTTGGAAGCCCTGTTAGGACAAAGGTGTCTCCTGCTTGAGGAAAACTGATTAAGCAGAAAACCATAAAATATAACATGGGAAAAGAAAAAAAGAGGACAGACATGATAATTTCATAGCTTCCTTTAGAGATGCTGATACTGGCTGAGGGTTTTGGGGCTATTTAAAGATGTTTACTGTCTTCACTACACATCTGATTTGTAGTACAGAAACAGTGGTTTAGGGTTACTGCCATTATTTTTGCTCGTGGTAAATAACATCTTTACTTTTCTATGGAAGTTTCTCAAATTTAAAACCCTTGTGGACTACTCTCAAATTATGTGCAACATAGTAAGAAATCAATGATGTTGGGTTTCAGCCATGTTATTTAGGGTTGGTGGTATTTACTGTGGCTTCTTGGAGGTGGAATTGCATATATAAGTGATACCTGCCAAAAGCAGGAAATCTCTTTGGTATAATGGCATAGTTTGAGGTGAATATTCAGTTACTACAATAACTTGTTGAAATCTGTCTTTTGTCATTTTTCCCCCCTTTCTTCCTTTTCCTGCTGTCTTAACAGATGGTGAATTTAAAGGAGAAGATTAAAGAACTTCACCAGCAGTACAAGGAAGCATCAGAAGTGAAGCCACCTCGGGATATTACAGCAGAGTTCCTTGTGAAAAGCAAGCACAGAGATCTGACTGCACTTTGCAAGGTGAAGGATCACATTGAACAGTGTGTCAGCCTGTTTTCTCAGCACTTCAGCAGCCAAAAATCAGCCAAATTTTTCAGCAGATAACATCAGCCATTATAAATATTTCCACATCTCTGGCTATGATCCAGTGCTTTCAAGAGAATGTGGTTGACAGTAACTCTGGGTTGTAACAGTGACAGGTCTGCATTGAGTGCCTTTAGCTGGGGAATACTAAAGCTCAGTTTTAGATAATAAGTCTGTGCTGGCTCATGTCAGGCAGCATGTAATGTTTTCAAGATGAATTTTTATGTCAGATTTGGTCTTTAATACAGCTGGATTTCACAATAGTCTGGAAATAAAATCTGCATTTGAAGAGAGAGACCTTTTCTCTAAGATAATGTGGTCTCTTGACTAAAAGACTTCTTTCTATCCAAAGATTATCCTGTACAGAGCTCTGTCTTGACAAGCAGAGTTACTTCCTCTCTCTGGGAATATCTTGCTGTAGAGATGTGCCTTAAAAAGTAAACTGTAAAAACTGTTCTATGATGGTGACAGACCTGGTTAGGTAGAACCTGGGGTATGCACCCTCATGTTCTTCTGTTCTGGGTGTTTAAATTCCTGAAATATCACCAAACTAATCTTTCCTGCAGTGTGACACAGAGCTCTCTATATACAAAGAGCAGAAGAGCAAAATATGCTGGATTAAATGTTGAAAAAAAAGCAAACTTGATTTAGCTTCCACTAAATCCATGAAGTGATTTTTTTTCTAGTGATTTCTCTTGAGACTAGGTCCAGTCTGATGCTACATGATGTCTTCAAGTCCTTTTACATGTAAAGTGGTTCCAATGTCAGCTTTTAATCTTAATAGGAGTATGATGAATTAGCAGAAACACAAGGAAAGCTGGAAGAGAAGTTACAAGAACTTGAAGCCAATCCACCAAGGTAAAGATACAAACTAATAATCTACTTAAGCCATTATTTATGTAACCCTTTTTACTTCTGAAGTTTTTAGCTTCCCTTTTGAGTATTTTATATGACCTCTGCTTTAAAAACCTGAATTTGCTGGGGTTTGATACTCAGCTTTCATGAGAGAGGTCTGGATGTTTGAAACAGAATCTGTGTTGTTTTTTAATGTTTTTATTTCTGGGCTAAGGAGAGACTCAAAAATGACTTGTGAAGGAAGTTTCAGAAGCAATGCATTTACAATATCCTGTTCTAACAAATTAAATGTCTTTGTGTCATATTTGTTTTTTCTAGTGATGTTTATTTGTCATCAAGAGACAGGCAAATACTTGACTGGCATTTTGCAAACCTAGAATTTGCTAATGCTACACCCCTTTCTACACTTTCACTGAAGCACTGGGACCAGGTAGGTCGTCAGTACTCAGAAATTCACTAAAAACTTGAACTGTGTTTATTTCATTCTCATGAAAATTTGTTGATGTTAAGAGTTTCTAACTCTGCTCTGTGTCTGCTTTTGTGCAGGTACTGAATTCTTTGTGATTATTATTTGATGATGAAATTTCAGCTTTTTGTTAGTGCCAAAACAATCTCTAACAGTATTGTCTGCTGAAAGTCCATACTTACTACTTGATGAATAATCAGAAAGAATTGTACATTTATTTGACTCTTAAAAAAAAATTTAAATATTTTTTGCCATTGTGTAGAGTTGTTGATTATTTTCTGTTGACTTTGGGGACTTCATGATGAATGCATACTTTTTTGTGCTAAATGCTTTTTTTTTGTGCCTCCCCATTTTAGGATGATGACTTTGAATTCACAGGCAGTCACTTGACTGTGAGGAATGGCTATTCCTGTGTGCCAGTGGCCCTGGCAGAAGGGTTGGACATTAAATTGAACACGGCAGTTCGACAGGTTCGCTACACTGCATCAGGTACAGGAGACTCCAGGGAACTGCTTGGAGGGAGGGTGAGCATGGAAAGTAGATTTCAGTGCTTCTGGAAGTAGGTGTGAGGACTGATGTTGTAAAACCCCTCCCATTACATGTTTGGGGTTGGATAAACAGCCACATTCCTTACTGGGATTGTGTAAGTAGTTGCTAGAGATTATTATTAATCATAAATGGTTTTTTTATTATTTCTGTAGCTCATTTGACACAGTCTTTTTCAGTTGTGTTTAGTGATTGTTCACATTTATTCTCTTTATTTATTTACTTCATTGAAGCATTTGGAGTAAGAGGTCTGGGACTGCTTAAGGCTTGGTGCCACAGGACCTGGTATTAGAAGTATAAATTAATGTAATGGAAGGAATGGATCTTTTTGCTGTTCTTCAAAACATTGGGCTTGGGAAACTTTTCAGCTAGGAGAGCAATGTAATGAGAGGCTCACTCTCTACTTGTGTTTATTTATGGATATATTTAAATAATATTTACTGACCTGGATGAACTTTTAGACTTCTCTCAGTAAGGCTATTTTCAGATGTTACCTTAATTGTGTTTCCTGGCATAGAGCTAAATGGCCAGTTATGACTTGCCTACAAGTTAAGTACTGTTAGTGTAAATCTGTCTCCATAAACAAAATACTTTCTGATGGGATTATGGTAATCTCTTTAATTTTTAATCCAATGCTCTTGCCTCATGGCCTATTAAACTGTTTTTCTCTCCCTTTTCCAGGCTGTGAAGTGATAGCTGTAAATACCAGATCCACCAGCCAGACCTTCATTTATAAGTGTGATGCTGTGCTGTGCACTCTGCCCCTGGGAGTGCTGAAACAGCAGCCTCCAGCAGTCCAGTTTGTGCCACCTCTTCCTGAGTGGAAAACTTCTGCAGTGCAGAGGATGGGATTTGGCAACCTGAACAAGGTACAGTGTCACAGCAGGCCAGAGGCTGTCACAGATGGAATCTGGAATGTGGGTGGAATCTGTCTGGTGGAGGAAAGGAAGAATGCCTTTTCCACAGCTGTTTAGCTAGAGTTTGATGGTGAAATTTGTCTGAGGAGCTGTCTATTTCCCACACAGGCATAAAAGAATTAAATTGCAGAATTAAATAAGAATTAAATTAAATTGCTGGAACTTGTTAACCAGAAAATTGGTAAACTCTGAGAGCACACTAACCTGTGGGAAGGCAGATGTAGGCATATGCCTCTATGTATTATGCATATGCACTATATATTCACCAAATTTCCTTTGCAGGGTCTATCCAGTGATAAACATCAATAGTGTAATTGTCTTTATTTTTATTTTTCCCCTGCAATCTTCCTAACTGTGGAACTCTTTCTTTCCAGGTTGTGTTGTGTTTTGATCGTGTCTTCTGGGATCCCAGTGTCAATTTGTTTGGCCATGTTGGGAGCACCACTGCAAGCAGAGGAGAACTTTTCCTCTTTTGGAACCTGTACAAAGGTAGCTGTGGTGCTTGTCTGCTTCTGCCAGTGTCTCATTTGTTTAGTTTCAGATGTAGAAAAAACCACTTTTTAAAATGCTGTTAGTGTTCAGAAATGGGTGTGATAAGAAAATAGTATTTTTAGGAAGACAAATGGAAGCAGAGAACAGCACTGACTGCAGACAGTTCTGTGGTAGGTTAGGGCAGCGCTATTCATATATAAATAAGTTTATTAATGCTGGGTTCCAGGCTGTGCCTGTTGAATTGCATTATTACTACAGCAGGACTTTGCCATTAGTAGTTTTGGTTTATCTGTAGCTGGTTTTTGTTATTGCCATTGAGCAGACTAAAAGCAAAGGCGTATGTAAGGAGCATTATTAAATAAGTTACTTACATTATTACATTACTGTACATTATTAAATAAGTTTTGCAGATGACCAGTGGGTTTTCTTCCATTCTGTCATAAGCAGGTCAGGTTTCTCTGTTAACTGGAAAAAATTGCTGTGCAAGGGAAGTGCCTTTCTAGGCTACTGAATTATTAAAATTTTTGGGAAGATTTTACTGGAGGAATACAAGTAATGAGCCTTGGATTGCAGGGCTGTTCCTGTGGCTTTTGTGGCTTTATGATGGCTCTATTATACAGTTAACAAGCAGGATCATGGTTTTGGTTTAGATGGAAAGATCATTTCATGTACAAATTAGCTTCACATGCTAAATTCTAAGCCTTCCTTCTCATGAAGATAGGCACAGCAGGTAGAAATGAAACAGAAATGCAGTAAAACCTCATGTGGAAGCACAAGTCAGCTGAAATTAAAACAACAATTAACCATTCATCATGGGTAGTTGGGTAGCAGTTAATGTGGTTAAATTGTGAAACATTGAAACATCATTCCTGATGTTTTTATTTACTTTTTAATACATCAATTCTCTTGATAATTCTACATAATACCATATATAAAATTCATTTTCTTTTTGTCATATTGACATGATGGTGGAAAATTTAGGACTACTTTTGTTGGATTTGTTTGGTCTCTAACCTCATGGCTTAACTGCAGTTCCATGTCTATCCAAGTCCAACTTGTCTGATCAAAATGTTGGATTTCAATAATTCAATTGTTTTTTTTCTCTCCTATCCCCCACAGCACCGATTTTGTTGGCCTTGGTAGCAGGAGAGGCAGCAGGGATCATGGAGAACATCAGTGATGATGTCATTGTTGGTCGGTGCCTTGCCATTCTCAAAGGCATCTTTGGCAGCAGTGCTGTGCCCCAGGTCAGTGCAGGGCTGAAGGAGAGGGAAGGGTTGATTATCATGTTAATAATGGGAGAAGAAACAGAGGAAAGAGTGCACACACAGCAGGAATGTGCAGCTGTAAATGTCTGAGTTCCAGCTGAGCATCTACAGTAGGGTCTGGTGATATATTGGAAAGACTGAAGGAATTGCCATCAAAGATTCACCTCAGTATGTCTTAGCATAGAACATAAACATGGAGGTACACCACTGACCTCAGCCCAAGGACTTTGTCCCTTATATTATTGCAATTTGCATTGTTTGTATTTGTCACAAAGTGTAGAATTTGCCCTTTGCCAACAACTGAAGCTGCTGTTTTGTCCCAGCCCAAGGAGACGGTGGTGTCCCGCTGGCGTGCCGACCCCTGGGCACGGGGATCCTACTCCTACGTGGCTGCTGGATCCTCTGGGAATGACTATGACCTCATGGCTCAGCCCATCACTCCAGGGCCTGCCATTCCAGGTGCTCCACAGGTGAGAAATGTCCCAGGTATTGTTAGAAAATCCTCCAAACAGAAAGATTTTTCAGGGTCGTTTGCGTACGTATCTAAACACAAGTTTAGATAACTTGCATCTTATGATGAATGATTAAAACCTGTAAAATAATTCATTTTTTCATTCATGAATTCTGTCATCACAGGTTTGATGTATTTTTTTTTTTTGCTAAAGAGCATTTTTATTCAAAAAGTCAGTTTGGTTATGTCTGAACAGGATGTTTAATATTATACTAATTATACTAATATTATACTAATTATAATAAATAAATATATTATAATATACTAATATATTAACTAATATATGTTATAATAACTAATATATATTTGATTATATTATATATTTATATATGTATGGAGTGTTTCATGCTCCATATTTTTGTTGTCCATCACCATATTTAAGTGAGTTGTAGTGATTTGAAAGAGGGTGAAGGCCAGAGTGAGAAGAACAGGAATCAAAAGGTGTCTTCTCAAATGGGGGTCCAACACAATGAAGGCAGGAGTCATCTCCAGATCATGTTGAGGGAGTTAAGTTTAAAAGCAACAGCCACTCTTGAAAGCTCTGCCTGGAAAGGCTGTGTGGCTTTGGCTTTATTTGAGTTCTTGTTCTAATGATGCAAGTCATTAATGCACAGCTATGAATAAAATGGTTCCCTGCAGAATGTAATAGATGAACATTTATTTTTCTCCCACTTTTTATGATTGTGTGGGTAGTTGAGGTCTCAGTTTAAAGAGGAACTGCTGATTTAAGTGAATTGTTGAAGTTTTTGTTTGCTTACTGTGCTAGAGTTCATGTTCCAGGATTAGAAAGCATTCTTCCTAAACACATTTGACAATTTGGCTGTAGAGTTACAGTTACAGCTGGGACATCACCCTTCTCTGGCTCTGCAAACATGGATTATCAAATAGAGCCTTATTTTCTTGGTAATTTGTACACAGCTTAACCTAGGTGCAATATGGCCTATGTTACATGCATCACCTACACATTAATTAGAGGACTGTCACCAGAGGACATGAGAAAACCACACTCACCTGTCAGGTTGTGAGATGAGAAAGAAGGAAGATTATTTTGGGATCAGGGTTTAAATAGCTTTTGGAGTTTGATCAACGACTGGGGGATGAGGTTGACACCTCTCTGGCCCCACTGGTCAAACCAGAACTCCATCGATTGTCCTTCCCTCAGGAAGGAA
Organism: Argya squamiceps; assembly: GCA_037834095.1. NCBI lineage: Eukaryota > Metazoa > Chordata > Aves > Passeriformes > Leiothrichidae > Argya > Argya squamiceps. The sequence goes on along the minus strand of JBBMKD010000079.1, from coordinate 2,697,809 downwards.
CTCACAGATTTCTAAACATCATTTGGTTTATGCGTGAGAAAGCTCCAGTACCAATGTAAACATCAGAAGGCTGTAAAATCAGGGCGACAGAGGACTTTTATAACATTCCTAAAGTATAATTCGCTGCAGAATGTGCTGATGAACCCTGCTGGTGTTCTCTGTGCCCCCCCCAGCCCATCCCTCGGCTGTTCTTCGCGGGCGAACACACCATCCGCAACTACCCGGCCACGGTGCACGGCGCGCTGCTGAGCGGGCTGCGCGAGGCCGGCCGCATCGCCGACCAGTTCCTGGGGGCCATGTACACCCTGCCCCGCCAGCCCACGCCCGGGGGGCCCCCCCAGCAGGCTGCCACCATCTGAGGGGACCCCCGGGAGGAGGCAGAAGAGGAGCACGGAGCTCACGGCGCTGCCTGGGATGAAGATCTTGGAGTAGTTTTGTAGCGGTGTCTGCTGAGAGGAGCCTGAGTTACTGTACCAGCCTTGCCAGACCTTTGGCTTGGCAGCATTTGCCCCTTCAAACAGCTCTAAGGTTTTGTAAAGTGTAAACACAATCCTTTACTGCAAAGCTGGTCAAGGACTTCGACTCTGCAGATACTTCTTGGAAGTCAAAAATAGCTGGAGGGGTTTTTTAGGGTGTTTGGGGGTTTTTTCTACCTGTGTGTGTGTGTGTATTTACAATTTTGGTAATTGCACAAGGGCCTCTAGAAGCTGGTTGCTACGAATAGTAGCTTAGTGTAGAATGTATGTAAATTTCTTTGTGGGGTTGTTTTTTTTTTTATGACTTTGTTTTGAAGAGTAATATTTTTGACCAATTCTATTCCTGTCTTGCATTCAAGAATTTGGGGCAACTGTTTGCCTACCAGTAGCAGCAAATGACACCTCTCCAAAATGGTCCATTGGCTGCTACACCATCTGCATCCTGCTGTAGAGTAACCTGGTACCACTGAGTATGCCAAGCATACTGTTTTATTAAATACTTCCCACAAATGAAAAGGTACTGAGCTGTGTTCCAGTGTCCTGAGGTGAACTTTGTGTAGTGCCTGGTGTTATACTGCTGACCACGTGTTCCAGTACATGAAACCACTGAATGACAGCTGGTGTGTTAAACATCCCAAAGGAGATGGAAACAATCACCCCAGGGCATGTAACTGGAATCCCAGTGCTTGTCCTTTAACTTAACCAGGGACCAGGAGAACAGGCAATGGTTGGGATCAGAGGAATGATAGGACATCCCTGGAAATCCCTGACTTGGAGCTGCTGTCTGATGTTGGACATCAGTAAAATGCCTTTGTTCTGGTTGTATCTTTCTGCCTGGAAAGCTCTGGCACAGGGGGCTGGCTCCTGGTACAGTGACACTGTCTGGATGTCACCCTCTGCCTTAACCTGCAGCAGAACTGGTGACACTGTTTGTCCACCTGGAATCTGTGACACCAGGCTCATGGCAAACATCCCCTGCTCCTAGAACCCCTCACACAGCACAGGCCTGCTCTCACAGACACCTGTATTCTCAGTCATATCCACTGTATTCTCAGTCATATCCGCCTGGTTTGGGATTAGCCTGTCATTGGTCTCTGCCTTTGAGAAAGGGCCCGTGTCCCACAAGTGGTGGGATTGCATTCCAAGAAACCAGCAGAGGGGGTGGCAGGAAGCTTCAGCACAATCAGTATTTGGACTGGGAATCATTTGGATTCATTATTTGTCTCAATCCTGTAAGCCTCTGCTACAAGAACTTGGAATCAATTGTGTATGTTCATCTGCAGCTGCTGAAAGCAAGGAAGTGAGTCTGGGTCTCAGACCCTTGGACCACTCAGGGATCAGAGTGAAGGGGAGCTGTCAGCTGCAGCTCTGCGTGTGATTCTGGAGGAAAATGTGCAACCTTTGGCCTTCTGTGAGCAGCTGAGGAGGAGCCCAGGGCAGGAGGCACTGACAGCCTGGGCATGGGGCAGCACACAGGCTCAACATGTCACCAATAAAAGATGATTTACAGCAGCAACCTTCTCACAGGTGAAACTGCAGCAAAGAGGTTTGCAGCTGGAACAATGAGTACAGCTGTTTGTAGGCAACAGGAGTCCTCCTGCACCCACTGAAGGAGAAGGATGTGACTGATCAAAAAGATCAGAATAAAAAAAAGGGTTGGAAAAAGTGAAGTGTTCTGGCTGTTGAGCAGCAATGCCATGGTGGGTGGCCACTGCTGCAGCACACATCCTGCCCAGTCCCCAGGCAGGAGGGGTGAGCCTGGCCTTGAACCACAAAGCAGAGAACCCCTGTGGTCTGTGCTGGAGCTGTGGGCATGGAACTGACCCAGGGCAGACGTGGCAGCTTTGGAGAATACCACCACTGGCACTTCTCCAGGTCTCTGCTGCTCTTAGCACGCCACACACAGCAGGGTTGTTGTAGCTCCAGGTAAACAACCACCTCTTTAATGATGTTCAGTAGCTGCCTGTGTGAACTGGGACAGAAAGGGCTCAGCCAAGCCAAATTCAGTTTTCTTTGACAAATATTTAACAGATGCTGTCTCTGTAGGGCTTCACCTGGCATTAATGGGCTCTGCCCAGGGAGCAGCAGCTGAAGTGACAGCTCTGGATGACTCCTGCAGTGTCCATCCATAATAATAACCCATTTTATAAAGCTCTGAAAATGACAAGTTTTGCAGAATAAATCAGATCTAGGGAAAGATTTTTTCTGTAAAGTATGGTGACCCCTTGCAGCTCGATGTATTTCAGGTTACAGTCACATGGGCTCATCCTGTATGTGACAGCTGCAAATTGTGCTTGTCTCTGTGCTAACTCTGCAAACAGCTGGAAACCATGGAGACTCTGACACTTAAACTGCCACCATTGTCCAGGAGCTGACCAATGGATCCTGGTTCCATTACAATCCATCAATACTGGCTGGTGAGAGAACTGTAACCAAGTGGTGACTTGTGTTTCAGTCTGCAGAAATGCCCTTCCTCCCCCCTTCCAGCAGTGCCATGTCCAGCTCAGGGAGCCCCAGTGGAGAGTGGCTGTGCTGTGTCTGCACCTTCCCTGCCTGAAATGCATCCTGGAATGGGTCTGTGAGATCTGCCTCAACCAAGGCACAAAATGAAGTGCAGGGAGCTCAGCTCCAGCACTGAACTGCCCCCACACACAGACAGACAGACAGACAGACTCTGCTGCCTCAGTGCCTCTCCCAGGGCCAGCAGCACCCCCAGGCACTGCTGTGAGCAGGGCTCAGCTGTAAACACCACACCACAGCCGTGTAAAAAGAGAATAGTGTTTATTGGTTATATACTGTAGCACTGACAGTGTTTGAGTCAGGAGAGACATGCAGATAAGTGTGTGTTTACATTTGGCATGCAGACTAAGAGCACTGTGTCACTGGAAGGAGGTGAGCACCATCTGTATCCACTGCATGGGCAGCCTGGGGAGGAAAGCACTAGCTTTCCTCTACTCAGCATGCTGAGACAGGGCGAGTTGTAAGAGGGTGGAACACTGCTCATAGCTCTGTTGGACACAAAGTTTATTTCAGGGGAAAAGGCGATACTGCAACCCTGGAAAATCGGCTTAACTCGGCTGAACCTGTGATTATGAAAACATTTCTTGCATTGTCTTCTAATTAAGCTGCCCCACCCAAATATATGTTCACAAATACAAAAAAATAGATTTATTCTCTTAAAAATACATTCCATGCAGCCTGGAGTGCTGCTTCCCCCAAGCAGGAGCCTGCACTGCCCATGGGGCAGCCCAGGAGGATCCTTTGGGCCCTGGTTCTGACCATGGGAGGCCTCTGCAGACAATGGCTTCGTGTTGCACAGCTCAGCCTGGGCCAGGCTGGCCTGGAGCAGTGCCCTGATTGCTTCAACGGTGTGCAAGGGTGGCAGAGATGAGGTCTGCTAGTTAGTGATGACACCAGTGTGAATATTGCTTCAATCTGCAGCTGGGAATTGCTTGTGTCAAGTGTCTCTTGAAGCACCAAGGCCCGTGGCTCTGCCCTGTGCTCGCTGCCCTTTTCCCTGGCTGGGGTCCTGCCCAGGGGCCAGGCTGTCACCCCACACCCTGCAGGGAGCTCTGAGGGCTGCAGACGTGTTCTGGACGTGAGGGAAGCCATTCCATGGAGCAGTGAGAGCTGCTGGGCCCTCAGACTGGAGCCAGCCCTGCTGGGGAAAGCACTGGCTCTCCAAAAGGGACCAGCAGCTGAGGTTCCTTGGGAGCAGCAAGCACTGACACTTCCTCTGTACAGCAAATACATTTACAACTTTGGAATTACCCGAGGGCTCGATGCGTGGCCTTGTGCATCATCGAGCCTGCTGAAAAGCCTGTTATATTTATATGCTAAAATTACAAATACTTCTTCAGTGATGGCAATATTTACACATATACTCTATTTTACAGCTGTTCAAAAAAAGTGTGCAATTCGAGTAAACACATTGTGTTTCCTGAAGTCATTGCTATAAGATTAATAATACAATCAGCTCCTATTGCACTCATTGACTAGAGGGCATGGCCCCTTTCCATACTAGGTAGGGTTTTCTTTCTCAGATTGAATCTCAGCTGTGGTAAAAACAACCAGTGTGCAGTTACCAAGTGACATCTGTGTCCAGTATTTACAAGCAGTGAAAGTGAGGCTAGAGCAGGAGTTCAAGGTGTCTGCTGTAAAATATTGAACAAATAACTGAGGCAGCTGGAGAAAGGAGAGACATCATCTGTGAGAAGCACCTGAAGACAGTGCCAGCAGTGCTGTGTTGCTGGGGCAATAGCTGGGGCTGAGGCAGCTCAGCAGCAGGGTAAAGCCCTCCTGTTGCTGGGGCAAAGCCTGGTCCTGGCTGGCAGAAGGAGAAAACCCAACATCTATTGCTGCTGGTGGTTCTTCCCTTGCACTTGAGACAGGGGGTGTGTTTGGGGTGAGCAGGGGGGATCAGAAGCTGATGGCTGAAGCCAGTGGTTGGTGGGTAGGCACAGGGCAGCCTGTGCTCGCCCCACATGGAGAATCACAGGGATGCTGAGATTTCCTCACCACGACTGAAACCACTTCCCTTGGAAGGCTCCTGGGGAGAGCACCAGGCTAAGCCACATCCCTGCCAACAAGGAGAAAGCTGCTGGATGTTTGGGGACATCCTGTGGTGTGTCCTGCAGCAGGATGGGGCTGGCACTGAGGAAGGGTGTTCAGTCCCTGCCCAGAGTGATCCTTGTCCTCCTCAGTCCGTGCTGTGCAGGCTGCAGGTGCTGGCAGCAGTGCCCCACACCCTGCTGGCTTTGTGGAGCAGAACTGCAGTGCCCAGCAGTGCCCTCCACAGCCCCTGGGACTGGTGCAGCTGGAGAGGTTTGGGAATGTGCAGAGAGGGAATCCCTGTGGCACCTGAAGAGGCAGGAACATGCCAAGATGCCTCCCAGCTGCTCCCAGGGTAAGCAGGCAGGGACTGGGGCTGCTGAGGGGGCAGATGGAGGTTGGAGGGGCACAGGAGGAGAAGGGGGCACGGGAAGAAGAGTCAGAGGCAGCCTGTGGTGGGCACTGCTGGCAGGGAGCACACACAGGCAGGGGAAGCTGCTGCTGCTCAGGCACTCCCCAGGTTCTGGGGGTGAACCTGGCACTCAGCGAGGGCTGAGCACAGCAGGGGCTCAGGAAGGATCCACTGCACACTCTGTCACATCCACTGTGGGTTCAGATTGCACAATCCAAAAGGATTTCCAATCCTTCCTGATAAACATGGGGCAGGGGAGGCAGTTCACAAGTCTGAATTTACTTCAGAATTTCACTTTCCTTTTTAGTTTGGAGCTTAAATTTTTTCCCATTATCTCATTCTACTAGCACTACCATGTCAATGGTAAGAGAGAGCATTGATACAATTTATTTTAATATAATTTAAAGATTATTAGAGCTGCCACTCATACTAATTTAAAAGCATTATCTTTTTGTCTTGGTATGCAAGTTGACATATATGTCACGACATGTAAAAGAATAAAACAAAGGGTTAAAAATATACACTTGGGAAAACATCTTTAAAATTCCAAAAAGAAACTTTTTTTTTTTCCAAAAATAATTTTTCCCTTCCTCTAAACAATCTTTATAAAAAAAATAATCGTGTCACTAAAATACATCCCTTTTATATAAATGTTTTCATAGATACTTTGCAACCAGCTCTATTTTTTTGATTCATTTTCTTCTCAGAATTGAGGTGTGCATTTCCCAGGCCAGGGAGGAGCTGCAGCACAAGCAGCTGGCTCTGGTCCCTGCTCCTCTGGAGGTGGGAGATGGGAACAAGTGTGGGGTGCAGCTCAGACATGGAAGTTATTGGGGTGCAGCTCTTCCCAGGAACAGATCCAGGACCTTTTGTGTCTGGAGCATCATCCCTGCCCTGCTGCAGGGAGGGACAGGCAGCTCTGGGCTGGCAGTGGTGTTGGTGTAGGGGCCAGCCCAGCAGCTGGGGAGGGGATGGGAAGGAAGGACAGTGAGAGCCAGGGGCCATCACCTCACTCCAGCCCCTCCTGGGGCAGTGGGGACATTTCTGGTGACACTGCTGGGGACACACCTCTGTGTTTGAAGCACTCTGTCCATAGCTGGCTCCCAGGCATGGCAGAGAGGGAGTGAGGCACAGGCCAAAGCCACTGTAGATCAGCTCAGGGCCCACTCCAGCTGTCTCCACCCTGATTTAGGGAGGAACAAGGACGTTCTGCTTGTCTGGGAGGAAAAGCACTTTTGTTTCTTTTTCTCTCAGGGCTCAACTGCCTTGCACAAGCCACAGAGTTGCTGCCTGCAGAGTGAAACACATAAAGCTTCAGATAAATGGCACCCTGGGCCCAGGCAGGAGGAGGTGCTGCTGTGCTGGTCTGGCTCAGTGATGATTTCTTGGTGCAGGATCTCAAGTGGTGATGAGCAGAGCTTGTTGCAGAGACTGACAGTGATAGGGAACCAACTCCTCCTAAATAACATTTTCTGCTCTCCTTTCCTCTCAATTTGTTCACTGGGGAACTTTCTCCTCTTGCCTAGAGACAAAGGGTGCTGGAAACACGTACTGAGGTGAGCAGCACCCCACCCCAGGCAGCAAGGGTGTGTTAGGAGAATGCAAACACTCCACATGAGCTGAAGGCTTTCAGTTGTGGTGGACAGCTGTCATGGGCTGGTGGATGTAATCACAGGGACACTGCTGGGACCTTGTGAACACAAGTGAATAAAAAGAAGTTCTCTCTTGTGCAAGGAGTACCATTGTTCAGAGAGGCTAGGTAGTCAGAGTTTCCATATGGAGACAGACCTATCATCCTACAGGGAAGAAGATTAAGATTGCAGGTACAGAGATGAAAAGTGGAAGTCCCCTGAGCAAAGTCTCTGCAGCTGCCTCTTCAGCAATGAAGAAAAAAAATTCACTGGTAAAGCTCCTGTACCTTTCAAATGGCATTACAAAACTGGTTCCAGGCTGGTTGAAGCCTCTGGAGAGGTTACAAACAGGTGTGATGCCTGTGAGCTTGGGACTGTCCTGCCTCTTGCTTCACCATGGTCACTGAGAGGGGAAAGCAGCTCATCTCCGAGACGTCCGGCAGCCCCGGGCAGTGCCCTGGAACAGAGAAACCCCAGGGTCAGAGTGTCCCCGGGGTCACAGAGTGTCCCCAGGGTCAGAGAGTGTCCCCAGGGTCAGAGAGTGTCCCCCCAGGGTCACAGAGAAACCCCCAAGGGTCAGAGTGTCCCCAGGGTCACAGAGTGTCCCCAGGGTCACAGAGTGCCCCCAGGATCCACAGACAAACCCACAGGATCACAGAGTGTCCCCCCAGGGTCACAGACAAACCCCCAGGGTCAGAGAGTGTCCCCGGGGTCAGAGAGTGTCCCTGCAGGGTCACAGAGTGTCCCCCCAGGGTCAGAGAGAAACCCCCGGGGTCAGAGAGAAACCCCCGGGGTCAGAGAGAAACCCCCGGGGTCACAGAGTGTCCCCCCAGGGTCACAGACAAACCCCCAGGGTCAGAGAGTGTCCCCGGGGTCACAGAGTGTCCCCCCAGGGTCACAGAGTGTCCCCCCAGGGTCACAGAGAAACCCCCGGGGTCACAGAGAAACCCCCGGGGTCAGAGAGTGTCCCCCCAAGACCCACAGAGTGTCCCCCCAAGACCCACAGAGTGTCCCCCAGGACCCACAGACAAACGCCCAGGGTCACAGTGTCCCACCAGGGTCCACAGAGTGTCCCCCCAGGACAGGGTCACAGAGTGCCCCCAGCCCCCAGGTGCCCCTGGAGCAGTCCTGCTCTGCAGACAGGACTGCAGCTGCCCTTGGCAGCCATCCCAAATCCCAGCAGGGTCACAGCCCCGTGCTGGTGATGGGGAGGGCAGTGACAGGAGGAGTTTGGAAGAGAGAGGCTCTGTCAGCTGGCAGTGAGCCCCAAGCAGAGGGACCTGGCCCTGCCTCATGCAGGCTGAGTTATCAGCTTTTGTCATGCTGTCATGGGCCCAATTCCACAGTCAGGTGTGGGTCCTGGAAGGGAAATGCAGAACAAGGAGCTGGAGCACACCTTGTGTCATGTTTGGGCTCCTGCTGCAGTTGGTGGACAAGACAGAAGACCCAAATGATGGTCACCATGTTACAGGGGTGACTTTAGCAGAGTTTCTCTTTGCTGCTGACCCAGTCTGTGCAAAGGAAGCACAGCCTCAGACACAGCAGTCTGTGAATTCCCCGTGGGTTACACCTTTTGGGACCACACAGATATTGCTGGGTTGCCTCTTTCCTCAGCTCCCAACAAGGACAGGGTCAGTTCCCTGTTCTCTGCTGCAAACACCACCTGCCTTTCAATGTCAGTGTGCAAAGCTCAGCTGGGACCATGCCCCTCTCTGGGATCTCAGTTCTGTGCCCCTCACCATGGGTGTCACTCTGTAGGACTCTCTGCAGCCCTGCTGCTCTCACAGCAAGATTCAGCTGTGTCCAGTGAAATACAGGTTTGGGATTTTAGATATTTCTTCCTATGGATGATCCATAAATGCATTTTGCTTTAGGCAGCTGAATAGGCCAAGAGGCAATTCCAGGAGAAAAAGGAAGTCTGTACTAAAGACTTCAGCATGACAGTACACCTGAGAAATCTGCCTGGACCTCCATATTGTCAGAAGGAAGCCCCCTATGAAGAGGCTGAAATACACATTTTTTTCATACTTCAAGCAATAAGTCATAATGACTATAAAACAGGCCATTTTCCCTCCTTTCTGTGGTGGAAAGATGTGGTTCAGTTGGCAGAGCAGCAGGGCTGTAGCAGCAGAGAAACACCCTGGTAGTACAGCTGAGACAGCTTTTGTCTCTCCAAATATTTTTTTTCCATCCCTGATTGATTCATGTACCAGAGGATGACTAGTTGCAGTGCCACTTAGTTCCTGGAGAATATTCTTAGCCATAAAGCTCCCTGAAACAAGTTAATAACAGAAAATACAGCAGCCACTCCACCCCTGGGAAGGGCTGACTTCAGACTTGATTTGCACTAAAGAGTGGAGACTTTTTGGACAACTTCTCTAAGTTAGGCACTGGGAGGTCAGTTCAGGTATTGTCTTGCCCTTCCCTGACTTACCTGCTCCTCTCCCTGGAGCCCTGGGGGTGCAGGGGAGCTGGATTCAGGGTCCTGCAGCTCCACCTTGCTGGCTGTCCTTTTCCCTGGAGTGTCAGGCTGCAGGAGGTGCTCAGAGGAGCCATACTGCTTCCTTCTGGAACTGGACACAAAATCCTTGCTGTCATCCTGTGTGAAGGAAAAGAAAAAGGGTTGGGAGCCAGGGTCTGTGAAGGGTCTGGAGTAGCACTGGGGTCCTAATCCCAGCTTTGCAGTGTGAGGTGTGGCCTGAGTCCCTTTAGCAAGGAGGGATTTAAACCACCAGGCCAGCTCTGGCATGGCCTCATTTATCTGCTATTTCAGAAAGATTTTTTTCTCAAGAACCATCCAGTAATTTTTAACCCAAGTTATGGGTGCACAGTCACAGAACACCTTGGACAAAACTGCTGAGGTCCAAGGGAGGATGAAAGCACTGCTGTGGTGTGGCTGGCTGCTCAAATAAAAGCCTGTGTGGAGTCAGCAGGAGTGAAATGGTGACAGATACTGGAACTGGGACTGCATGGCAAGGTCTTGGTAGGGGATGGGAGGAGCTGCTGGGGTGGCTTCTGTGAGAAGCTGCTGGAAACTTCCCCCATGTCCCTCAGAGGCAATGGCAGCTGGCTCTGAGATGGACCTGCCATGGCCAAGGCTGAGACCATCAGAGAAGGCAGCAGCATCTCTGTGGTAACATGCTAAGAAGGAAAAAAAAGTTATTGCACAGAAGTAATTGTGGCCAGGAATGAGAGAGAAGTGAGGATGTGTGAAAGGAAGAGCTCTGCAGATGCCAGGGGGAGGCAAGAGTTCCAGGAGCCAGAGCTGAGAGTCCCCTGCAGCCTGAGGTAAAGGCCATGGTGCAGCAGTGCCCTGCAGCCTGTGGAGGCCCACAGGAGTGCTGGAAGCACCTGCAGCCTGGGGAGCAGCCCCACATGCCTGGGGATCCCCAAAGAAAGCTGTGACCCTGTGGGAAGCCCAGGCAGGGACCTGCAGAGCCATGGAAAGGGAGAGCCCAGGCTGGAGCAGGTTCACTGCAAGGATCTGTGACCCCCTGGGGGACCCACACTGGAGCAGCCTGTTCCTGAGGGTCTGCACCCCATGGAAAAGTGACCCATGGTGAAGCAGTTCATGAGGAACCAAAGGCTGTGGGAAATGCTGGAGGTCATGGAGAGCTGTCTCCTGTGGGAGGGATCCCCTGAAGCAGAGGAAGGGCTCCTCTCCCTGAGCAGCAGCAAAAACAACATGTAATGAACAGACCAGAACCCCCATTCCCATCTCCCTGCACTGCTGGGGGTGAAGAGGTGGAGACTGGGAAGGAGGGAAGGGGGAAGGTGTTTGTAAGATTTTACTTCTCATTGTCCTGCTCTGATTTTGACTGGTAATAAATGAAATTAATTTCACTGAGACAAGTCCATGCTGCTGGTGACAGTAATCTGTGAGTGATCTCTCCCTGCCTTTATCTCCCTCACAAACATTTCACTCTCTTTTCTCTCTCCTGTCCTGTTATGGAGGGGAGGGTGGGGAGGTGTTACAGAGGGGCTTTGGTGGGGGCCTGGCGCCCAGGCAGGGTCAGCCCACCACAGATGCCCTGTGCATTGGTCCCCAAAGCAGGGGACAGAAAGGACAGGAGGCAGCACAACCCTGGACACTGCCTGGGACAAGGACACTGCCTTCTACCATCACAAGGGATGGTGGCTTCCCTTGAGGACAAGCTCACCTTTAGAACTTTGCCAGATGCATGCAGCAGCCAGCCCAGCTCCACTCATATTGATGGCAGAGGTGTAAGAAAATCTTGCATTCATCTGACACTGCTGTGCTCATCTGCTCCCTGCCTGGAGCAGCACATCTGCACTAATTCTCATCAAACATCACACCAGGGGAACACAGACCTCACTCTGTGAAGCACAAACCCCGACAGAACCATTCCCTCAGGTCTTTGGGGAGCTGGGGAGGGCTGCCAGCAGCAGAGGGAGCTGCTCCCCAGGCTGCAACACCCACTCAGCCATCAGCAGCTCCCTGGGGCTCCCAAAGCACTGTTCACAGGAGCTGCTGCTGCTTCTGCAGCACTGGGCTGCATTACAGAGTCCATTCCTGCTGTAGCTTCATTAGAGACAGCTGCCTGCATCAGCAATTCACAAAGGGAAGGCTGCAGTGGAAGAGAGGAAGATAGATTTTGGCAAAAGCAGCACAGATCTCACATTTCCCACATAAAATTCTCAAGGCAATGTCAGGCTGTGGATAGTGGAGCTGGGAAGAGGTGACAGTGATGCCTTCATAGGACAGCTCAGTGCCCAGCCTTCTGCCAGAATAAACAGCTACATCTTGAACTGAAACACAAATCCCAGCAGAAACAAGCTGCTGTGATAGGAGGATTATTATAACCTGAAGATACCCTCAAAGGGGTTTTTCCCAAGGGCATATGCAACAATTTAAGTTGCACACAATTTGCTATATCTAGTACAATTGAGTATCTGCAGTCTTTCAGGTTAACTTCATACTCCTCATGTACAAACTAAAAGTGCACAATCTCTGACCAAGAAGTCAGGTTTGTGACTGTGTGGTACCAAGGGTGATTTTATTGCACAGTATGATGCAGAGAGGGCTGCCAAGCCCAGTTCTGTGTGAACCAACCATGGGGTTGCCCTCCTGACACAGGCAAGGCTGGAAGCAGCTAATCCTGGACAGACCAGGCAGAGATCAGGCTGCTCTGTCAGGTACAACCTCAGCTGCTGTGGGGGTGCACTGCACAGAGGGCAAATTCCATCTGACACCAACCTGGAGAGCACCTGCAGAATGCACTGCAGAGCCACATTCTGCCCTGGGTGGGCTGCCAGGAGGAAAATTGAAAAGAAATCCTTGAGTGCCCACTGTTCAGGGCTCTGCAATGAACCACATGTGCATTCAGTTGTGAGCAGAGATTGCTTCAGTTGTCAGAGTCAAGGCTGTGGGCACAGGGAATTAAAACTCCTGGGATAAAGGACACCCTAGGAATGGATCTCTCATTTCCCAAGCACACAAACTGCTGTTATGCAGAAGGACAAATTCAATGATCCCAGCTCTGCTTGGATTCATGAATGAGCAGTACAGATTGCCTGTGACCACCCTGGAGAGAGACAAGGTATCCTCAGTTTCCAAATGGAGCTGGAAAGCCACCCTATCCTTCCTAACACCAGGCAACAGATTCTCTGCAAAGCTAATGCAAATTCTTCTGTGCTTCTCATGGCCAGAGAAGTGGAAGAGAAGATTTGAAAATGTAAAACTCTTTCCTATCTCCACCAGTTCATCTTTGTCAATGCTGAAGTCATTCAGTTATAAACTCATCCCCTCTGCCAGCAGCCCTGTCAGATTCTCCAGGACTGGCAATAGCAGCAGCTGCTCAGAGCAGTGCTGAAGGAGCAGCAGAGGCAGGAGCTGCAGCACAAACCAGTGTGGGGTTTGATGGCCAGAAGGGCACGTGCTGCCAGTGAGTTCACCTGAGATCTGCCTGCAGCTCCAGTGGCAAACTCCTCTCACAGAACAGCTGTCTGCTTCCAGGGACTGCCCTCACTGTACCAGCCAGAGGACAGGGAAAGAGCACAGCTGTCCTTGTGCCTCTTGCTCCTTTTCAGGTGGAATATTGAGACAGGGCAAGGAGGGAGCAGCCCTGTGTTACCAGCCACCATCCTTCTGTTTAGCAGATGCCCAGGAAGCATTTCCAGACCAGTCTGGTTTCATGTGAGAAAACCATGAAGCTCTTACCAAAAAAGAGCTCTATCTACCTCTACAGCTGTCATTAGAGCTACAACTCTGCTTCAGGCACAACCCCACTCAAATCTGCTCATTTCCATCTTTTTTTTCATTGCTACTCCAGAATTAAAACGCCACACGAAGTCACTCTGAAAAGCACACCACTTCAGCTGTGACTGTGTTTTCTCTGATGCTACTATGTAGTTATTCACTGGCATTATAAGACCCAAGCAGATGGAGCTCATTTCAGTAAGGCTAAATCTGGTAATTCACAGATGAGAAAGTTGTGGGCGCTGGGAACTGTGAATTCTCTGAAGGGAGACAGCAGGAGCTGGGAGAGGCAGCACTTAGGAAATAAGCTGTAAGAATTTCAAATCATGCATCCTACAACTAACAGACAACTTGGAAAACCTCCTGAACTGAAGGAGTGCTGAGCACAGGATACTCACAGGTAGTGTGGGGCGCTGCCAGGCAGCAGCTGCTGTGGGATCACTGGCAAAACTCCTGCGTGGCAGCAGCTCAGATGCACTTAAATTACTTTTGGTCCTTCGGGAGCCCAGGTCAGGGGCACTCCAAGAATTAGCTGTGGCACTGGTCCTTGATGAAGTCTGCTCCAGGAAATCTGTTTTTGAACCATTCCCTTCTCCTTCTAAAAGGTCCACTGAGGACCTACACAAGTTTGTGGCACTGAAAGTTGCACTTTTCTCCACTTTGGTTAGAGAGTCCTCCAGGGAATGCAGGCCTTGTCTTGTTCTCCAGGAACTCCTCACCGTGACGTGCTTTGTTTCGGATGAACCTGCATCTGAGGAGCCGTGGCTCTTCCAGCTGATTGTCTCCACAGGTGTCTCACTGTTCCTCTCCAGGAGCTCAGAAGTCTTTAGCATAATGCTGCTCCTTGAGACCACTGTTTCAGCTTTACTCCTTGGTGCTGCCTCTCCACTTCTGTCTGCCTCAGAAGACTTCAGAGCACTTCTATTAATTGAGATCTCAAAGGGTGAAGAGGCATTGCTTGTTACTGATGGTGAAGGCTCATTGGAAGCAACTCTGATGTTGCTGGTGCTAACATGCCTTTCCTTTGCTGCTGTATCTGCAGTGGTCCTTGGAGCTGTTGGCTCAGAAGGAAAGATTGTGATGCTGCTTGTCATTTTATTTGTTACTGTTTTAAAAGTAGACTTCTGTTTTTCTGACTCTGCCTCTGAAACAGTCTCTCCCATGATTGCCTTCATATCCTTCTCAACAATTGCAGGTTTAATGATGGCTTTTGATCTCAGAGCTTCTCTAGGGCTGAAGGACCTTCTGGATTTCAATCCTCCAGTGCTGGCATCTGATGGTTTTATGTACTTGGTAGAGTCTTCATCATTCACAGTTTTTTTGTCATTTTCAAAAAGTGATGCTCTAAAAACTCCCCTAGAATTGGAGAACTGCTTGGAACTGACTTTCTTTCTCGTCTCAAAATCTGACTGAGTGGTTGGTTTTTTGCCTCTCCCTGATTCTTCATCCGAATTAAGCTTTTCCTGGTTACTCTGGATGGTTTTGGAGTCAGTTTTTAAACCCACATTTACATGATCTGTTGCTGCACTTGAGGACTGCTCGGTGCCTTCTTTATCAAGACCTGTGAGAATCTGCAGAATGTCCTCCTGACTCCTGGAGTGATGGGAACGCTTTGTTAGTGCTGAAAGCTTCACACTTTCAACTGATGTGTCTGCAGCTTCTTTTTCCTGGGAGATTACTGCCCTCTTAGCCCTCCCCTCTGAGGGCTGCCTGTGTGATGCAGCAAAAGTGCTGGCTGCTTCCACTTTGGAGCCAGCAGGGTCTGACACTGACACGCTGGAGGACACGTGGTACCTGTATGCTGAGGCTGTGCCATTGGAGGAGGTGTGGTTACCCCTCGTGAGCTGTGTGTCCCCCAAACACTCACTGACTTCAGCCTGACTGGATTTCAGCTTCTCAGCCAAAGAACCCACTGATTCTCCTCTGCTTGACTTTTCATCCTGTGTGTCAGCGCCGTTTTGGCAGCTGCCACGGAGCACCTGAGATGGCTTTTCAGCCTTGGATCTCAGGCCTGTATCACCAACAGGTTTGGAAGGTGCTTTCCAAGCCTTCTGCTCCTGTGCAGCAGGAGGATATCTGCTGAGGACAGATGGCTGCTCTTTGGATCTCTTCCCCTCATTCTGCGTGATGCTGCCGCCATCCTTCTGACCAGAGGAAAGGGTGGAAACTGAAGATTTTTCTTCCAGTCTTCTTGTATCTGTGGCTGCAGTGTCTGACAGGGCAGATGCACCAGAAGCTTTCCCTGCTTTTCTGCTCATCAAGCTTGGACTGGGCACCTGTTTCCCAGTGTGGCTGTAGCTGTCATTGCTGATGGAGAAGTCCCTGTTCCGTGCTCTCTCCCGGCGCTGCTGGGGTGAGAGCTCCCTTGGCTTGTGCTTGGCAGCTGTCAGTTCACTCATGACACCTCTGTATTTGGGTCTGTCGTGTTTTCCCCTGCTAGAAAAGCTTGTATCTTCATTTTCAACTTCTCCATTCTCCAGATCTTTCTGTTTCTTTATTTGCATCTTTATTTCTTCTAGCTGACCTGTTAGGAGTTTGTTTTTATTCTGCTCGCTTAAGTAACTGTCTTGCAGGTCATTATTTTTGGCTCTCATTTTTTTAAGCTCTTCTTCTAAAGATTCAAAATGTTTGATCTGAGTTTTAAGTTTCTCAATTTCTTGGGTGAGATCTTTCACTTTGTTGTCTTCCTGGTTTTTATTCTTTTGGTTTTCTGATTTATTCCTGGTTTCATTTTCTACGTGTTTCAGGTAATCCACACTTCCCTTCCTCCTGGTCTCCTTAGAAGGCAGTGCAGAAGTCAAGTCATCTTCAATTCTCATATCATTTCTGTCCAGGAGATTGTTGGATGACCTTTCTAGCAAGTTGGATGCATTTCTAGTTTGATCTGCCCTATTTAGTTTATTGTTTTGTTCTAGTTTCTGTGTTAGCTCCTGGATTATTTTTTCATTTTGCTTTTCTCTTTCATTAAAATGTTTTCTTTCCGTGATAAAGCTCAGGGCTAAGGATTTCAGCTTTTCTAACTCAGCTGTTAAGGTCTGCTCAGTTTTATCCAGCCTGTCCTCAGATGATTCCAGTTCTTTCACTTTCACTCTAAGTATTTCTAATTCTGTAGATATTTTTTTGGTCAAGTTCTTTTCTTCATTGAGGCTAAGACACAGCTGTGTACAGTCATTCTTGCTCCTGCTGAAGGCCTCCTCCAGCTTCTCCAGCTCTGCCATTCTCTTCTGAAGGAGTTCAATTTCTGCCTTCAGATCTCGAGTGAGGCTCTCCTCCTCTTCAAGTTTTTCTTTCATTAACCTGCAAAGCTCTTCAGCCTTCCTAATTTCTTCATCCTTGCCTTCAATCTTCAGCACTCTTTTCCTCAGGGCTTCAACATCAGCCAGCATGCTGGAGTTGCTGCCTTCTGCCTGGATAACTTTGTCCTGGAGGTCGAGCAGCTCATCCTCTGCTTTCTGCAGATTTTTAGTTGCCTCCTCCAGTTCATCAAGGCGGCGACTGAGGCTCTGCAGTTTGAAACGTAGGTGTCGATTGGAGGTCTCCTTGTAACCTGTACATTCTGCCATGATTCTTTTATTCCTTCCACAACAAAGCTTTTCTTAGTCTGGGTCAATGGCAGACACCTTGTGGATTTCTGCTATGTTGTTGTTCCTTTGAGCAGAGGCGATCTCACCCTGGAAGAAAAAATGCTCAATATCAATATAAGAGCTCAGAATATAAATATACTCTCTGTTTAAGTTAGATTATAATTGTTAATATAAATAACTTTATAATTAAACACTTTTACCTTTTTAATTAAATTTAATTCTGAGTACTGAATTAGGTGAAATGAAATTGCAGAGAAGAGCCACAGTCCATTTACTTTGGTTATAGAGGGTGTCCTAAAACAGCCTGTTCCCCAGAGCTGAGGGCAGAGGTGTCCTCCTCTGCTGCTCTGCACAGGTGGATTGTGCACCACCAGTGGATCCTCACCCAGTGCAGCTGCTCAGGGTGAGATCCCAGCCTGCAGAGGGATGCAGGACTCAGGTCCCTGTACAGACACACCCATGCAGCAGACACTTCTCTTCCCAGCACCTCTCCTGAACACATCTCAGTGATGAAGATTCAGGACTCACAAACAGAATCAGAAAAAGGCAAAGCCCAGCCATGTGGTAAGCCCTGAGGATGGGGTAAGCCCCCCCATGCTGGCCTGCAGATGGAGCAGCTCGGAGCTGCTGCCATTTGACACTGCCAGTATTCCTCCAGCATCTCAGGCTGCTCAGCAGAAATCTTCACCTGGGCTGGAGTCACATCCCAAGGACACTCCACCAGTGGAGTTTCAATTTTCTCCCTCCCATTTCCTTGGCTGCCACTCACTCACCCACCCAGGAGAGGAGCAGCTGCTTGTGCCTCTCCTTGCTGCTGCTGAGCTGAGCAGTGATCAGAACACATCAGTGCACTCTGACACACACAGTGTGAACCCTTCCCAGCCCAGCTCAGAGCTGGCAGGATGATTTTTAAACAGCCCCTCTGTGCTCTGAGGGAGGAGGAGGAGGAGGAAGGAGCCCCAGGGCAGACCAGAATGCCACTGGGAGGATCTGAAGTGCCCCTCTGGCACTCAGCATTAGCACCTTCCTCTCCTGGGCCCGAGGCACAGCCCAAAGCACGAGATGGCTGCTGCAAACCTGAGTGGAGGGAGGGTGGCTGCAGCTCTTTGATCTGCACCCTTGCTCAGGCAGGCAGTCTGTCTTGGAACAGGAATTGACCTCCAGAATTTTTGTGGACCTCTCTGCAGAGGAAACATGCAGGAATTTCCTACTGCACGGTGTCAAGAAGTGATGAGGAGGATGTGGGGAGGAGGCAGTGCCAGTAAGGGAGGCAGCAGCACCCTGGCACACACCCTTGGGCTGGAGGTGATCCATTTCCAGGCGGGGAGGGCCCTGGGCTGTGGACAGGCACCTGCCACACACACCACGGGGACAATCCTGGGGCACACTGGGCACCCTGTGACCCTGAAGGACCTCCCTCCCTGTGGGGGAATCACCACCCTCTGTGCTTGGCCTCAGGCTCTCCCAGCCCCTGAAAGGAGCACTGCAAACAGAACCTGGAGAGGAACCTTGGCAGCAGAGCACCCAGCCTTGGCCACCTGCCTGTCCCCTCCCTTACCACCACGGCCTTGTCCTGCTCCTGGGCCACCTTCCCTCAAGCTGTCCACACACCACTGAGGCCACTGCAGCTGCCTGCAGGCAGAAACACTGCTCAGATCCCAGCAGACCACGAGAAATGGCTCTGGACCAGCACAGGAAAGGCCACAAGGAGCAGATTGAGCAGATTCACAGTGCCCTGAAAACAAAAGCCTGTCCCCAGCAGGCCATGAGCTGGGAGTTAATGGTTAACCAGCACCTGGCTGGGAAGTGAGAGCAGCCTCCTTCCTCCCCAGACAGCCAGAGTGTGATGGAGGCAGAGCTGCACAGGGCTGGTGTTGGATGTGGCATTGCTCTAACCCTGCCACAGGGTCCAGACAGGCTGTGGGACCTCAATTCACTGAGGTATTCAGGGCTCTGCAACTTCCCAGCACCTCCCCAGCTGACATGATTTACTGCCAGAGAGGAAAGAGGACCAATCTAATTAATTGAATGAGGAGAAGGAGATGTAAAGCAACATCTATAAGCAATAAGAGAAAGGATCTACACCAAGTCTCCTAGCTAGAGGCCTTTTAACTTCCTGGCATAGCCAGAAGTAACCTCAGTGCTTGCAGACAGAACCAGACCAAATTAGTATTACAAAAAAAGTGCACATTTATAAGATTGAGGGGAATTGGCCAATATAAAATATTATCTTAGGTAGTGACTACTTTGAAGTCATGATTTGAGTTAGGGCTTGGACCAGAGAGCTCAAGGGGGCTTCCAACCTAAACTGCTCTGGCTGTTCATGACTGTTCTTCTCCAGTCTGCCAGTGATATCAAAGTAACAGAACAAATGGTACAGGATTCAAACACTGGCACTATGATGGATGTATGGAGTTCATATTTTTCTCTCCTTTTCTCTCTTTTGGAAAAGGGAGCAGTTCTCAGCCTATCTCTATCCTACAATTTTTGGGAAAAAGCCCCCATCAAATACCCAAACAAAAAACTAAAACAAAACCCAACAAACAAACACCCCCAAAAACCAAACCACCAAAAAAACACACAAACAAAACACCACAAACAACAACAAAACCAAAAAAGCCCACCCAAAACCAAACAAACAAAAACCCAAACCGAAACAACAACAACAAAAAAAACCACAGGAAAAAAAGAGGATGATAACTTTCATAAACAGCAAGTAAATTGTGGCAGTGACAAATGTAATGAGAGATCAGTTTAACAGAACCATCTGAGTCACCAGTAAAGTCAGGTGAGACTCTGGCAGAGCATATTCCTGACCACAGTGAGAAGGCTCAATGGGCACAGCAGCAGCTGATGCACTCCTGCAGCTCAGGGACAGCTCCTCTGGCTGGACCAGAGGAAATCCTGAATAGAATTACGACAGTAGGGATGACATTATTTTGTATGTGGTACTGGACTGTATATTTACATATACAGTATATATACATAAATATATGTATATATACCTATATTTGCACACCCAAGACTGATGCATCTCACTTTGCTTAGCTCTAGAGTCCTCTGGATTCAAAGAGAAAAAGATGCTCAGGTGTCTTTACCTGACCTTGCCAGGGAAAAACAGGATTTTCCACAGGACATCTCCCTCCCTGACAACTCAGGCACAGGTATCTGGTAGCAGTTTTCTCCCCCAGGAATGATGCCACCCTTTCTCCAGGGGTCATGCATCAAGAACATGAACTGAAAGCTGAGGAAAGCTTTGGAAAAAGCTCAGAAAAGCAGTTAGGTGTGCTTCTTTACTCTTTAAAACTTAAAGACCTGATTTCACCTCAACAACAAGGGCAGTCCTGCATGAAGCCAAGAGGTACAACAGCATCCCTTTGGATTTGAGTTCCTGAGAGAATGTTCTTTAAATGAGATATATAGGAAGCCTGGGGAGTCTCCAACTACCTGTTACTCAAATAAATGATCAGGACAAAAAATGTGGCCAGTAACTACCAACAGGGGAAAAAGATTTTGTCTGATCTAAAAGGTTCTTTATTAGAGCACACGGAGTCAAACCCCAATTTCACACATTTTAACCAATTCAAAGCAGCAACATAGTGCCAAACACTGCAGTGAATTTCCCAGGATTCACTGTTTAAATTACTCATTCTGATTCTACTTTTCCCTATAGATTTAGCATTGTTTTTTTCTGCTCTTCCTCAACAAGTGTGCATATCTCCTAACTGCATTTATATTTAGCATTATCAATTGCCTGCTCCCACTGCTTAAGCCTTTGAGGGCTCTTCTGACTCTGTATGGCTTTGGCTACAGCATCCTGTTACAGCTGTGAGAATTCAGTGTTTAAGGCATTTACTAGAGTCATATCTCTCAATTACCCTTCATGTTCTTGAATTTAAGTTTTTCTGCACACTCACTTTTGCTCATCATCTACAATTTTATGAAAACATTTCTTTAGCAGAATCAACTTTCCCTGGAACTACTTCACCTTGCCTGCACAAAACACAGAGTCAGTTCACAGCTGTGAACAGAGGGAAAAAACCTCCACTTAGGAACATTTGTGTTAGCTGAACACTTCATGAATTGGGAGATAAGAATCACCTATTTCAGGAACAGCAATGAAATGATGACTGCCTGAGACCTACTCACATCATCTCTGCCAGAGCTGCTCAGGCCTGTGATGCTGTTCCTCTCCAGATGCACAGAAGCATCTCACCCTACACATCCTTCTCCTCCCTCTGGTTTGGTTGTTGGGATGAGTCCCACAGGCACCCACTGCTCTTGATTTCAGGATGTCCCCAAAACATTCATGTGGGAAAATAACTGTTGGAACAGACTCCTACTGTGGCCTCTGTTGTGCCAAGATGAAAACCCAGCCAGCTGCCACACACGTCTGTCGAGTACCAGGAGACACTGATCTCTCTCACAAGCACATTTTGCATTTAATCTTTGGGATTTTTAATCTTTTTGCTTGCACTTTTGGGATTTTTAATCTTTTTGCTTGCACTTTTATACTGATAATGCAACATCCCTGTGGTTGTGTGAGGCTGAGCTCGCAGTGATGGCACGGCTGGTCTGCCACAGCCCCCATCATTACAGCAGATATGATACATTTGGCTTTACCCAACCCTAAAGACAAATGAGAATTATTAATGGCTTTGTCTGCAATCTCTTTTTACTAATTTGTTTGTTTGCTCTTAAACTTGCCAGGGTTTCCCATAGACTCTGGAGAGCAGCACTCATCAAAGGCAATAAAAAAATCAATAGAGTCAAGCAGAGCTATAATCAGAGAAGAGAAAAGCAATTTGCCTCATTGGAGTTTGAGTCCTTGGGATCCTGTGTGTTGTGGAACCACACAGGCTGAGGTTTGCATTCCTTGGCTGACAGCTGGCCCAGTCTGAGGTGAGGAGCAGAGCAGGGCTGTTGCCCATGCTCTTATGGATGGAGCACATATCTGGTACTACTCCCCCACTTCCCCAAATGCTGGGGGGAACTTAGATCCCCCCTTTTCTAATTTCTACTAAACTATTACTCAGAATATCCCTGGGAACTGTGTTTTTGCACTGAACACAGTGCTAGGAGTGTTCTGACACACCTGGGGAAAGGGAGCCTTAGGCAATGCAGGTCTCCAGACTGTGTATTCAAATTACATCAGGTGGCTGATAATCACCTCAGGCATGAGGACAGCTCTGTGGATGTACCTCAGCAAAACCTGGGGTAGTGAGGGAGCTCCTCTGAGCAATCCCCAATGGCCAAGCAGGTCAGGGAGAAGTTGATTAAACTATCAATTTAACTGTTATTGATTCTATTCCATTCCTGTCCTAATGCATACTTCTCCACCTGAAGTCCAGGTGAGAAGTGCTGGTTGGGTTCTGCCCCACGTGCACACACACAGTGCACAGTTTTCTGCAGGTTTAATTAAAAGGTTTCTGGTGTTGCACACGTCTGCAGGGGAGTGTGAACATGTCATGCTCACACGTGGTAATGCTGCTGATGAATCATGCTTGGATCACAGCTCAACGTGGGGAGAGCATCAGTGGGACTTTTCTTCCCTGCCCCAGGGTGAAAGGGGCTGGGAGGAGTCCAGCATGTCATTCCTCATTTGTAAAGTCAAATATCTCTACCATCTACACAGAAAAAGGACACAGGTGTCACAAATGGCAGCAAATGGCAATACTGTGGCCAGAGCCTTCAATCAGTTAAAAAGAGAAGGAAGGAAAGTTTTTCTTAATATGATTTTGCCTTTTGGGAGCTCTTTCCAGCTCCTGATTCTTGCCCTGACACAACGACACACAGCCATGAGAACAGGAGAAAAACACTCAAGGAAAAAAACAAAGGCTATAAAACAAGACAGACTGAACAAGAGCCAATGTCCCCTATGTGACATTAACCCTGCATGTCACCTGCAGGCCTCTAACAGCCTCCTGGGCCAGCTGAGGAGGCAGGTGATGGATTTGCTTACACAGGATGGGGACAGGGGCTCCAGGGACACAAAGGCAAAATGCCAAGTGACTTTTGGGGATGCACATGGTTTGAGGGATGAATTCTGTCTCAGAAATGGCTACATCTAGTGGGAGAGGAAATTCTAAAAGTCAGAAAAAAGCTCAGTGATCTGGAAGTAGATTGACTATTGACCAATACAATATGAAACTAGAGATGTGAAACGATGAGCCAGCAGTCAAAAATAACCACAGTGACCACAACCTTCAAAGAAACTCAAATGATGACACCAAAGAGCATCCAGAGCAGTGTGAGACACTGCAGCAGGCTCTGCAGATGCTGGGGAGGATCTTGCACATCACTGAGTCACACTGACCCTACGTCAACACTCCAATCACCCAGTGAACTCCTCAGCACTGCTCTTCCCCTTGCAATATAAAATAAATTCCCTTACATGGAGCTGGCAGGGCCAGTGCAAAAGCAGCAGAGGATAAAGGCACCCAAGGCTGCTCACAGCAGATGCTCACTGGGGTTTCAGCAGTTGTGCTTTACTGTGCACAGCACAGCAGAGATTTTGCTTTCCTCTACAAAGCCACTCTCCTCTGGCTCCCCCTTGAAATCACTGCTTGTCTCACACTGCAAGCAGGGCTGGGCATTTGCTGAGCAGGTGCAGCATCTTCCTTTCAGCAATAGAGAACAGTGTTTACCTGCACTAGTGCCAAAGAGAAGGCTGCTAGTGACATCCTTGCCCTGGGAGCCTCGTGGCAAGGAAGATGTCACCCACACTCTGGAGCTCTTGATCACAAATGGATTGATATTTCCAAATGATATTGATGGATTGATATTTCAGCATGCTACTCCTATGTGCCATCCTGCACTGGAATCAAGGCTGAGAAAGATGTTTTGTTTCTCCCCATGCTGCCACTTGTGCTGTCCTCAGCAGCAGATTTTACTGTCACATTTGATTTCACAAACACTATGCAGGCCTCTCCTCAGCGAGCCACAAACTTGGCAGCGTCCTGCAGATGGCATGGGAACAGCAGCCCCAGCTCAGTGGTGCTTTTGTAATAATTACTGGACACAGAGGTCTCCCACCTCCTTCACCCTCCATCCCTCCCCTCCCATCTCCATCAGGCTCAGCTTTGAAAGGACTTCAGGGGCCATGGCTCTCACCACAGCTGCAGCCCCAAAATATGTGCTAGCATGAAGGTGGCTGAGCCACCCATGGGCTAGCTGAAAGCCCCAGACTGACTGAAAAGATTCAGGGGAGATTCAGAGCAAGCAAGATCCAGAAATTTGTTAGAAAAATGAATATGTCAAAGATTACTGAAGGTGAAGAACCCAAAGCTCTATGACTCAGGATGTCCCTGGAAGCAGACAATAGGGAAACACATATTCATTATTTTCATGTTCCTCCCCAAACATCTGCTTTGAGTTGGTGGTACAGTTGGGTGCTGAGGAGACAGGCACCTCAGCTGGACCTGCAGTGCCTTCTCCTCTTTCCCTTTCTTCTCTCCCACATCACTGCATCTTTTGTGCCTCTCAAACTTCCATTATTCCCAGATATTTAGCATACAGTAAAAGCTCTTCTCCAACTTATCTTCCACACTGTGACTTTAACAAGCTCAACTCCTGAACTTGCTCTTCTACCCTCTTCATGTGGCCACCATAAATCTTACCTTCAGGCACAAAGCCATTCCCTCCAGCCTCTTCTGTCATGCCTGTGCTGAAGGCTGGGCAGGAACATCAGTCCTGGTTCCTGCTGGTGTTTTCACTCCCTTGTCCCATCCTGTCACCTTCTGCTTGTCCCTGGTTGGGCTCCCTCTGTTCAGTGCCCTACTTCTGCCTGTATGTAGTGGTGCACTAGGGGACTTGTTGCTGCACAACATTCTGGAAGCCAGAAGTCCTCATGGGCTCATAAAGCAGCAATGAGACACATTCATGGGAGAAAAATCCCTCAAGTCATTCCTACAGGGACCCACTCCTAATTCAGCGAGGCCACTTGAGACAAAACTTGCAGGGTGGAAGAACCCTTTGATCTGCATGGTTGCACACTTCCCCCATCATTCTCCCTCCTTCTATTTCCAGCCATTGCTCTCAAACAGTAAAGCTCTCATTATCTCCTCGGGCTCCTTTATTGTCCTGTCACAAACACTTGTCCAGGTGGAACAGGACTAACACTGCACATCTGACAAGCACCACACTGCAAATTTGCTACACACCCAAAAGCACAAACCCACACAATTTTTCATCCAGCAACATCTAGAGAGCTGGGAAAGGCCTGCCTGGAACAATACACTTAACAAGATTAACTTCAAGTCCTCATGACCATCTCTGAATCATTTTGCTCATTAGGCGTAGGCAGCTCTAACCTTCACATTCTTCCTCACACTAAACCCAAGAACCACATGGCTACAAACACATCCCTGTTGGCATGAAAATTACAGAGCATTGTGTGTTTCTCTGCATCCTGTCTGATACAGGGCACATTCCATTCTCCTAACAGTAGAAGGACATCTGAGTCAGCTTTGCAGGAACACTCCTTTGATGGCCAGGAGTTTTTCTGGCTGCAAGATTGGCTCTGCCACTCTGAGGTTTCCGTGCAGATCCCCACAAACCCTGCAGAAAACTGGGATTGCCCCAAAGGTCCTCCCAAACAAAACAAGCTCATGAGCTCTGTAGCACAGACAACTGGCCACTCTTGTGACCCTCAGACTGATGGCATGGTATCACGAGGAAGTAAAATGTGACCTGAAATAAAAATGACCATTCATATTTCAGTAAGTGTCTAAATTTTAGTTTTCCATTAATCTTTACTAATGGCCCTTTAACTCAAAAATTCTAAGCAGACATCTAGGACTAATTACTCTGATGAAATTCAATATTCAAGCATAAGCCCAGCTTCTGCCTTGTAGATCAACTTCATAAATCATTAGCATTGCTGTCCACCCATTGAACAGAACAGCCCTACCACCAGGAAGAATAATGATCATCAGAAATCAGTAGAAGTTTTACCCCAAGTCCCAGCAGAGTTGCTCTTCCTGAGGGAATCTCTCTTCAGGGCTGTTCCCCTTGATTTGTCTGTGAGAAGTTTGCCCTGCCCTGGCTAACACCTGACACAGCCTCCCCCAAGCAAATCCACCACTTGCCCTGCTTGGTGCAGATGCAGAAAATTAAACTGCTGGCAGGTTTTCAGGACCCTGCCCTGGACAGATGGACAGCAGCACCTCTGCAGGCAGCTCAGCAGCCTGACCTGCTCTGTGCTTGCAGCCTGAATGCAAAAGGCTGAACAAAATCTGCAATTAGCAGCAATTCAGACTCCTGGAAGGGCCCCTGAGGAAGCCAGGGAATTTAAATTTAATTCAGGTTACAGGTGCCACTGGCTGCTGCTCTGGGAGCAAACCAGAGTTTAGAGTTGAGCTGTAAACTCTGGGTGAGAGGGCTGTGTGTCAGGGGAGCTGCAGAGCCTGGCATGAGGCACACTGGCATGCAGGCACACTGGCAGGGGCCTGGCATGAGGCACACTGGCAGGGGCAGAGCTGCAGGGCCTGGCATGCGGGCACCACTGGCATGCGGGCACCACTGGCATGCGGGCACCACTGGCATGCGGGCACCACTGGCATGCGGGCACCATTGCAGCAGCTCAAGCATGTTCTGGAGCTCACTGCAGCTGGGCCACTCTGCAGCTTTGGGACAAACATTTGTGAAAGATGTGGGAGAGACCAGCAGCATAGCTCAGCTCAGCTGCCTGGGGAAGAGCAGGGTTAACACCACTGCCATGAGAAGTCCAGGAGGAACCTGTCAGCCATCAGAAATGCCTCTGGCATAAAGGCTTGGGTTACACCAGCAGCATCACTTCCAGCTTGAGGCAAACCTTGTGGCTGCAATTCATGAAATCTACGGGCTCTGGAGCAAGACACTGACTGCTGTTACCAAACCAAGGTGCCACCAGCAGCTCAGGGGCTCTTCCAGAGCTGCCTGGCCACCCTGCAGGAGCAGCAGCTGAAGTGAGCAGGCAGCCAGGGCAGCAAGCAGGCAAGATGAGGCACGATGCTGCAGCAGGACACCCTCCCATCAGCAGGGAACCCACGCAGCACAGGCACTGAGTCACAGGCAGGGCAGCCAAAGCCTGCCTGATTGCTGCCCACAGTCCTGGGAACTGGGTGCACCACGGCTGCAGCCTCTCACAACCACCTGGGCAGGTAAATGAGGCTGGATAACCAACACACCAGCAGTAATCTCCAGATCCTTCAAGGCCTCCCAATACAAACAGTTGGTAACTCTGTCCCCTGGCTGTACCACAAATGCTAATTGTGATCTTGGACTCCCTTATAACAACCAGCTCTTTTTTTCCTTTCTGAGCTCCCAACCTGCAGCTTTTTTGTTCACTGGCAAGTGTGAAGTCAAATGAAAGGAGGCATTCAGGAATTTATAAACCACTCTTAAATATGATTTGCTCAATGAGGACAGCTGGGTGGATTGAAAGAGCCTAACAGTAGTCTTTGTGTTCAATTTATTGCTGAAAATACCCTCAGGTAACAAAAAGGTAAATAAAATAACATTTACAAACAGGAACATGCTGCCTTTGTGAGAGCATGCTTGTAGCTGTGGGGGGGTTTACCCTCAAAATTAATGCTCCATGGACAATGGGGAGACTCCAAGACAAGCTGCCAAGATGGTGTTATGACACTGGGCAGCTGTGCCACAGAAAACTGCCCACTTGAAAGCCTTGATGAATTTATGGATGGAACACATCCACTTGCAGGCTGAGCCTCTCAAAATGACAACAGGCATTTCACAGACAGACACACAGCACTGTGCCAGGAGCAGGGCAAGCAGGACATAAAGGTGAGGAGGGCACCTCAGTGCCCTGGCAGGCAGAGAGCAGCCACATGCCCTGTGCTGCTCTGCTCTGGGAAGAGCTGCAAGGGCTGATATTCTCCATGAGCCAGAGGTCCAAGGCCTGGTAACTGCCTGGGGCACTCAGCAGTCACTGCTGGGATTCTCCTTAATGCAGAAAGAGACAGCAGAGGCACACCTGGCCTCTGCTCCTTCTTCCCAAAAATGGGCCAGAGTAATTCCCCATTCCCTGGGGAAAAGTGTCTCCTCTGACTGGGGAGGGCAGTGAAACAGCAGAACAGCTGTAACTTCCCACAGAGATCACCCTCAGCATCCAGCTGCCTCCTTCAGCAGGCAGCTAAGAAGCTTTTTGGAGTCAGAAGTGTGGGACAGGATTTCCCTCAGGAAGGTCCTGAGCCACACTTCTTCCACAGACAAGGCTGAGCAACATCACCAACTTCAAATTCTTCCATCTCCCACCAGCCTCTTGTCCATAGGACATGAAAGGGTTAAAGACACCACTCATCTCAGGACTATCATGGGAAAACTTTGTTCCAAATTCTCCATTTCATGCTGCTAGAAAACCAACAATCTTGCAATACCTTGTATTAACAAGGCAGGGCAGCCTGCATTTGCTTTGAAGTCCACTGTTATCCAAGGCTTTCAACTAATGGACAACAGACAGACAAATTCTGCTGCTCCTGGAGCACAGGTATTCCTGCAAGCATTACACAAGATGCTCATGACAAAATCTGCAGGCTTAATGCCAAGCATTAATTTATCTGAATCCTATCCTAAATGAAGATCAGAACCAAGAGGGCAAATGCTTTTCTTGCAGCATGTTTGAGAAGTGGAGAGTGAGAACTAGAGCATAAGGCCAAAATGGCAGCAGAGGATTCCCCCCAGGACTTTTCCAGGGCATGGCTGTCTCTCTGTGCTCACTGGCATTGTTATTTGCACGTCCTTTTCCCCCCTGTACTCCCTGCACTGAAGGAAGGATGTTTCATAGGAAGGAAGCACTGGTGTGGCTGTACTGAGACAGGACCACACTGCTTCCCCCACCATGCTGCTCCTTTCTACAGAGAAGGGAAACAGTAGGAAATTCACATTTTCTCTCTCATCTTAGTCAGCAGTAAGGGGATGAAGGTAACCTCAGTCCAGCTCTGATTTCACACGGGGTTAGTGCCCAAAGCTGGAGCAGGTTGCTCAGGACTGCATTAAGTTGTGAAAATCTCCAGGGTCAGAAATGCCCCAACCCCTCAGGTCCTGTTTTCTGTCTGAACAACCTCAGGGAAAAAATTATTTTCCTTTATGTTCAGTCAGAATTTACCATGCTGCAACTTTCTGCACCTGGAATGGGGCAACACCCAGCATCAGTTCAGACTGCTGGATTGAGAGAAGCCCTGGAGAGACAGACTTGGGGACACTGGTGGACAAAAAATTGGACATGACCCAACAATGTGTCCTTGCAGCATGGAAAGCCAACAGTGGTCCTTGGCTGCATCAAAAAGATTATTGCCAGCAGGTCAAGGGAAGTGATTCTCCAGCTCTGCTCTCATGAGGCCACACCTGGAGCACTGCACCTGGAATTCTGGAGTCCTCAAAAAGGCAACAGTGGGTTCACAAGAGGCCACAAAAAAAGATCCAAGGGCTGCAATACTCTTGTGAAGAAGGGCTGAGAGAGTTGGGGTTGATCAGTCTGGAAAAGAGAAGACTCTGGGGAGATCTTACAGGCCTTTCAATATATAAAGAGGGTTTATAAGAAAGACACAGATGGACTTTTTACCACACACTGCAGTGATGGGATGTGGGCACTGGTTTCAAATGGAGAGAGGGGGTTAAGATTGGATATTAGGAAAAAATTCTTCCCTGTGAAGGTGGTGAGTCACTGTCACAAGCTGCCCAAAGAAGCTGTGGATGCCCCATCCCTGGAAGTGTCCAAGGGATGGTCAGGCTGGATGGGGCTTTAGACAACCTGGAAATATCCACCTGAACCTCATGACACTTCAGACACCATCTCACCAGTACTGAGCAGGAAAGAACAGCCTTCTCCTGACCTGCCTCACATGCAGACACTGCCCTGCTGCCAGGGCTGTGCTGAGCCTGTCCAGCTGGCTGCTGCCATTCTTGCTTTTGCAAGGAGAGATGTTCTGTGTGCCCCACCAGCTCACACACAGCTGGGCTCCAAAGCAAGGACAGTGCTGAGCTTCCAGCCATGTGTCCCAGCAGTTGCAGCAGTCCCTAGAGGCACACAGGGCACAGATTACTAAAAAAAGAAAGAAGAAAAAAAAAGAAGAGAAAACCCACCCTGTTCTGCAAATCAGCTCCCAGCGTGGGCAGCAGAGGAAAAGTGAATGAGATGATGTGTGTGTAAGGACTTGGGAGCACGTTTCTGTCCTCAGACAGCCAGAGAGAGCAAACCAGAGCATGGGGCTTGGCACTCCTGCTGCTCCAGGAGGGCAATGAGGGGCAGCTGACCCAGACCCCAGGAGTGCCCCTGGCAATGCAGGCAGTGAGCAGGGCACATCTCTTTCCCTGCACTCAGTTCTGTTTCTCTCTGCCTGCACCTCCAGCCCAGCTCTTGTACAGCAGCCACCAGCAGCCTGTTTGTGCCCTGTGCTCTGCAGAGACCCAGAGAGCCTCCCCATCTTCCCATCACTGCTGGAAAAGAGTTCCCCACCCCACAGCTGCTAATGCTCCACTGCAGCATTTTATTCCTGCAGTCACCTTCAAATGCACAATTTCACAGCTTTCCCCAAGCACTGCTCATACTCACTGTCCCCTTCACAGCATCTCTGACAGTGGTTACAGACAAAAGGAAAAGATCTATTCCAAACTGTGCTTCTTGTTCCCATGCTCTGCCCAATGCAAAAAAAGGTAACATCCAGAGAATTTTAGAGCATATGCAGGCAGTTTACAATATACTAACAGCCAAAACTCACTCAGAAGCATTAACACCCACGTTACACAGGATACCTTTATGCAAAGACATTAGTCACACTCAGCAGCATTAAAAACAATCCTGATGAGCAGCTATACAGAATGGGATGCAGACAGAAGAGTGAGAGACTTCATTAAGAATTCTCAATTGCTTCAAGTTCAAATTCTCACCACAAAGCAGTACTAGTAGCTATTTATTACCATCCAGGAATTATTGTTTTCCAATAAAAACAGACATATTTCCAAATGATTCACACTACCTGAGAAATTAATGTTTTTGCAGCTCTGTTCCAGATCCTAGGTCAGGAATCTCCATTCTGTTCCGGTAAATTCCACTAAGATATCACATGTAACAACAAGTTCTTAAAGAAGTTTCATCAGATTTTCCCTTTAAGGTAACCCACTGCACTCCCACGTGAGGCACAGGCACCTCAAAGGCACAAGCAGCTAAAAGTGCTGCAGTGGAATCAGATGATCAGCACAACCTTGGAGCCTCTGCAGCCTCGGAAACACACCCTGAGATTTTCAAATCAATCCAGTGGGGAAGACACAAAGCCAGTGCTGAACCTTAAGAGCCAGATAATGCACACAGAAGCAATTTTAATCAAAGCAGTTTTGAGAATGAACGTGAAAACAAAGCCTGGCAGATTTTGCTGCAACACGTAGGGAGGGTGCAGCACTGCAGCAAAAGCTGTCACTCCCATCCGTGCAGAGCTGCAGCATGGGTGGCAGGGCTGACGACAGAGTCCCTGCTGCACAGCCCAGAGCTGCCTTTCTGCAAGCACTGCAATGCATGCAGCAACACAGCAAAATGTCAATAGCAAACATTCAAGGTGAAGAGAAACACTCTTGAGCTAATTAAAGAGTTGCTTGAGCTTATGCTGGTCGTGATCAGTCATGCAGAAAGACATTTTCAGCTTAGGGTGAAGCTACCATTTCTAGAGGTCAATTAGAAC
Organism: Argya squamiceps; assembly: GCA_037834095.1. NCBI lineage: Eukaryota > Metazoa > Chordata > Aves > Passeriformes > Leiothrichidae > Argya > Argya squamiceps. Next base: position 2,666,260 of record JBBMKD010000079.1, on the reverse strand, counting down.
ACTGCAACACTCACATGAGAAGTAGAAACATTGGCCCTACGGTGTCACACAACAACGTGCTCCCTCTTCTGCTCCCACACCTCCTTTACCTCCCCTGGCACTTGCACTTCCAGTGCAGTGTACCTGCTGTCACCTGCTCCAGGCCCCTCAGGGGAGAGGGGAGCAGTCCAGGGGATGACCTGCTACATGTGGAGCTCCCAGTGGGAGTGGGAGAGCTGCTGGCCCGGAGCAGAGCTATGTGTGTCACCAGAAAGCACCTTCCTCAGCTGCCCCACAGGACTGCTGTGCCATGACACAGGTCAGGCAGCCCTCTCACATCACCTGCCCACAGCCACAGATGCTTTCCTCTCCTGTGCAGCCTGACACATGAGCCCCAAGCTCCAGTGGTTTTGTAATATTAACCACCAAACCTGAATCCTACCAGGGCTAAGAAAGCCTTGGTTCTCATCTGCTGCTGCTCTGCTCTCTCAGAGGCACACAGTGCACAATCAAGGATAGCCACGACACTGTTTGCAAAGTGTCTGAATTAAATCAGTCCTACTACCCCTAAGCCAAACAATCACAAATCCAAGAAAGGAATGTGGGGGTTTTTGTGGCAAAAAAATCTTATTTAGATCAACACCCCCTCCCCCTGCTCCAGGCATCAAGTTTGCAAGTTGAAATCACAAACCTCAAAACAGGCTGAGTTAATGAGTTAATTCAATACCAAGTAAGGTTTGATACTATGGCCTGGGCAGCACAGCAGGTCAAACTATGACTTAATCTATGACTTAAAAAACAATTAGCTAAGTAAATTCAGAACTATAAATGTTTACATGCAGGGGCTTGTCCACGCAGCACCGATTAAAACTCGCTAGAGCCTACACTTTCCCCTTTGTGACTTGAAGCAGCAAAACCACCACATTCCTCACAAAGCAGGGCAGACAGCAAGGAGGAGTGATGAGGAAGTACCCACACTTGACAGTGCATGTCTCTCATAACTCCATCCAGCAGCCCACCTGTCAGAAGGAGGATCTGCCCATGGAACCAGGCCAGTCTGCCTGTGCCTGCAGCCAAGGGAGGAGAGGAGCACGGCTGGGGTGGGGACAGCTGGTCCCCCTGACAGGCAGGGCAGGGCAGGATGACAGCTATTATGCTGCAGCAGGCCAAGGAGCAGCCACACGGAAGTTTCCAGCTCACACAAAGTATTTACACACGTGAGACTGGTGCACTTTGCTGGCCCAGGTTCAACACAGCTGCTCAGAGTCCACATGGGAGGACTCTGAAGTTACTTTCCTATGAGGACATTTGAGGTTTGCTCAATTCAATGAAGCTCTGACAAGCAGGGCCAAAAAGATTGAGACTTAATAAATGTAGAAAATTTTCCACTGAAGTCCCCTAACCATGATGTCCCTACTCCTCTGCCCAAACCTGGGCAGCACTTTGCAGGAGCAGGAACTTTGCAAAGGTGACACATCCAAACTCACTGTGAAAGCACAGTGGTGACAGAAACCTCAACACAGACAGTGATGCTTAGGTGCTCAAGGGATGCTATCACTACACAAATGACCTCACAGACTTTGGACCAGATCCTCAAACTTAAGTTTTATAGTCATTTTCAGGTGGTTTTGCACTGCCCCTGCCTCCTTCTAGCCTCGTGCTCCCCTCCCTTGGCCAGAGTAAAGCAGCCCTGAAGCCAGGCTGGGAATCAGGCAGGGCTAAAGGGAGTGGTGGGGGGGGGAGGCTGATGGTTAATTTTCACCCAGATCAACTCTCTGAACAAAGCTGCAGTTTTTGTCACTGCATGGAATTTTTGTCAGCTGGGGCAGGGCTAGAAAGGGCACTTTGAGGAGAAAGCAGTTAGGACAAGGGGAAAGGCAAACCCACCTCACCCAGGCACAGTGCCCAGCTGCACTGATGTACCACTTCCTAGATCCATGACTGGAGAGGATGTGAAAAACCATCCCTCCTCCAATCTGACAAGAGCAAACAGTCTCTCTCATCTACTCACTGTCACACAGAAACAAACTTACCAGCTTATATGTTCTTATACTTTGTACCTGTGTATTGGCAACTTTGTTCCTAAGCAAAGAAATGACACATTTCATGCCTGGGTTTATTGGTGTGGATCCTAAGGGGCTTTACTATGAGCAGAGACAAGGCTGCAGAGTAGGCTGATTGCTAAGTACAACATTAAAACTCATTTTTTACTAAACACCCCCTCTCCTTTCAGCCCATCACTCACAGGGTGCATTCACCCTCCTGGACTGTGTTTCTACCAGAAACTCAAATGTTCTGGAATACAAATGTTACATTCGCTGCACAACCATGGCAAGAAAACACCAAAATATTCTCAGCTTTGTTTTACAGAAAAGGAAACAGAAACTGCCTGTGCATAGCAGTCATGCTTCTGTGCCTGCTGCTGTCACACTGAGGTAAAGCTGTGTGTTGCACCTGCATATCTTACTCCACCCTGGTGAGGGTTAAAGCACACAGGGCTGAGGCATCCTTACAACCTCTTATCTGCCAAGATTAGGGCCTCAGCAGGGGAACATCACTGCCAAAACCTAAGACACCACCAGAGACACAAAAGCATTAAGGCCTGAATTGCCACATTCTGATGGCTGACATCCAATGCCACGCTTTATGTTTGATCATTCCAAAAACACTGGTTTTCAGGCTGCTGAATCAACCCAAACCCCAGCGACTTCATGGGAATGGCATGCCTGGCATGCCTTCTCAGACAGGGTGGTTATGAAGCCTCCCAAATCTGGACAGTTAAGGGCAAATGGTTTGTGGGTTTTCCACCAAACTGATTCTGTCACCAGCTCTAAACCCTCAAATCCAGAGAGATGTGACTGCTCACAGTGTGTGCAGTGAGTGGCTGCAGTCACCACCAGGAGAAGGCTGCCAGCCCCTGTTACCCTGGCAAACAGCTGAGCTTGGCAGGGAAATGAATCACACCTTGGGTGGCTGCAGAGGGAGGAAGAGATCAAGTTAAAAGACTAAAGCTCTCCAAAGATTCACCCCATTGAAAGCAGAGGGAATAGCAGTATGGAAGGACAAAGCCAACCACCAGCCTTGGGAATGCAGGAAGTCCTGGCAAGCAACACCTGCTCATCAGTTGTCACACCAAGTATTTGAAAACATTCAAGCTTTCTACTTCATATGTGCTCATACAACCATTAACCAAGGGAAGAAGTCTGTACAGCAGGCCTTTGACTTCTGAAGAGGTATGTAACCATGCCATAACCATCACAACAAAGGTTCTCCACTCCAACATGATTTAAGGGCTCCCATGATCTGCAGTCCACTAGTTAGTGTAAAACATATTACTCCTATGAATCACCCTCATGGGAGTCCTCCAATCCAAACAACCTCCTAAAGAGATTATATGCTTCATTTTAGTGTCACAATTGTATCAAAATTGACCTTTTTTGTCATTTTGCTCAGTAATGCCAGCCATGCTTTCTGAGTAACTTCCATGAGGAAAGAGGCCTCTGGTTCCTCACAATACCCTGGTACAATACTCTGGTAAGGTCATGCTGAAAGATGTAATCACCAACCCATTTGAACATACAAAATAATGTGGTCTAGACTGCAAAACATACTGGGCTTTTAAATATTACCATTTCTTGTAATAGCCACATTTGAGTTCTCTTTTTTAATAAGAGTTATTCTTGCCTACAATTCCTAGCCTCGCATTAAATAAAGAAAATCAGTAACTTACTCTCAGTTGGGCAATTTTCAGAACACAGAGACAGCCAGAAGGCCAGCAAAAAGTCTACACACTTGTAAGTTATTTCTACTTCTTAGGAAATCAACATTGGTCAGATTGACCTGTACTGGAGTGCAGAAACTTCACCATACAACATAATGCTAATTTCATAGCGTTACGAGGAATCTGGGGTTGAAGAACTACTTAGATCAGGAGATATAGGGCTTAGTTAAGGGGGACCTGGCTACTCTGGAATTGTGCTCTTCTCCCATACTCCCTTCTCCCAACTCATTCCTTCTCCCAGGAACTTTCAGACACGTATCCAAAGGAAACACCGCGATCAGCTCTCCATGTCCTCCTCCTCCTCGCAGCGTTACAGAGGGCTGGCTGCCCCGAGCAGCCCCAGGCGTCCAGGCACCACGCCGGTGAGGGGGTCCCGTGCCCAGGAGGGGTCTTGCACACCAGCCCCCCCGGCACAAATATCGTTCCCTCGGGGCTCCTGGAGCCCCAGTCCGGGGGTGTCAGCCTGGCAGGCGCTGTCGACCGCTTTGTGCAGCCCTCACTGCTGCAGAGCCCATACAATGGAGGAATTACACTCCTGCAAGTGCCGCAGAGGCAAACCAGCCGCGGAGCACGCTGTCCCTGCCGAAATATGCCAGCTGGCCACCGCCTGCACAAAGTGACCAGAGCACAAAGCTGTTGGCTCTGCACTCGCACAGGCTGTGTAACACTGGGGAACGACGTCCCCTCCTTCCCCAAAAAATGTCCTGCAGGTCAGCAGATGCATACCTCCGCCATGAGGCTGTAGGCATGTGGTAAGTTACTGCATTTTTTCCCTCCTAAACACGGAATGCCACAGACGATTCCAGGTTGTAAAAAATCCCCCTTCCCACTGTCACCGCTGTGGTGCTGCACAGAGAGGCGCTCGCCCACCCCAGCGGCTCTGGGCGAGAGACTCGAGAAGCAACAACCCCAACACACGCGGCAGCGATGAGCACTCCTTCCCCTCATCTTCGTGGGATATTTTAACAGAATTTACACACCAATTAAAATGGAATCCCACTGCACCTAACTCAAATGTGCTGATCAATTGGGATGGTCACTTTAACTTGCGTGAATTGATTTAAAGGCTTCAGATGTAGCATTAGAAGGGGGGGAAAATGCAGATTTGCAATGAAAGCGCAATCACCAAGGACAACCAGCAAAGGTCTGCTGTTGCCACTGGCTTCACATGCCAGCACATGGGACACCTGACAAAGCCAAATGGGGTAAGTTTCAGAAATTTTCAAAAGAGGCAAAGAAAAGTTTCACAACGCTCCATCAATTAATTCCCTCACGACGGGGGAGCAAAGAAGACTGAAGTGATTAACAAAGTCAGAGCATCAGAAAAGTACATATATAAAAGAAAGTTATTAATTATAGGATAAACGTGGGCGGGCTGGGAACGAAGGGGGAATTCAGGAAAAATAAGCAACAGGAAAGGGAGTATGTGGCTGCAGCAAGGGGAGAAAAAAAATGGTTATCCACAGAAAACGCGTTAAGCGCCTGGAAACCTCCAAAATCTCAACCAAGCCCCAGCCACTGGATTTAGGAACTTCCTTGCGGGCAGCTGGCGGCAGCGAGGAGCGGTGGGACCGTGCCCTTCCCGGGCGGGGACGGGGCCGATCTCCGCTCAGGAAAGCGGCTGTTCCGGTCCCGTCGGAAGGAGCCCGACGGCGGCTCCATTTCCGAGCGGGAGCCGAGGCCCCGGCGGGCGCCTCAGGGCCGCCTCTCCCGCCCACCTCTCTGCCGGTGAGGACGTGGCGGGCCAGTTTGACCTTGGCGAAGTTCCCCTT
>JBBMKD010000079.1:2626166-2660710 GCA_037834095.1 Argya squamiceps | reverse complement strand
AAAAGGCGGCGGCGGTCAAAGACAAAGCGGATGCCTCAAATTCCTCCCCGCCCCGCCGGTCTGCGGCACCCCCCCCGCCACAACCCTCCGCCCCTCCATCGCACAACTCTGCCTACCTGGGCAGCAGGAGCGGCCAGGCTTCCTTCCCTCCCTCCCAGCCCGGGCTTGGGCAGCCGCAGCCCGCGAGTGGCTCCGGGGCGCGGGCGGCGGGTGCGGGCGCTGACAATGAGGGGAGGGCCGCGGTACCGGGCGGTGCTTGACGTCAGCGGGAGCGGGGCGGGGGCTGCCCGGCCCGGCCCGGCCGTGCGGCTCCGCCGTGCCCGCCCCCGGCCCCGGGGAGGCGGGCAGGGACCCGCCGCCATTTTAGGGGGGGTCGGGGTGCGCCCGGGGTGGGGAAGGAAACTTTCCGAAAGGCCTCGGGGAGGAATTGGCTGTTCTGGGTGTTGTGGATGCGGCGCAGGAGATTCCGTGGATGGTTTCGCCGTGCTCCATAGCCTGCCGGACAAACCCCTTCTCCGGCCACCGCTGCCCCGGGGCTTTGGTGTGGGGCAGGTAGTCCCGGTCCCGGCTCTTTAAAAAGCAGGGCAGAGCCCCGCGCCAGGTGGCACAGCGAGGTTTTGTCCCTGTCTCCCGTCGCATCCCCCCTTTAGTGCCATCTCTTGGAGAGTTTGGAACTTGGTGGTCAGTCCGGCTGTGGTCGGTTCCGCCTCTGGTGGCTGCAGCGCGGGGATGCCGAGATGGGATCAGAGACAAGAGAGCTCCGCCAACGCTAACCGGGAGAAGTTGTTCGCGGTGTATCTGAGCAGAGCCCCGGCACTGCTGGCCGGGCGGGTGACACGGTGAAGGTGATGATGCTCTGTACATCATCGCGCTGTCTTTACCCAGCTGAGCCCACAGCAGAGCAATTCCAGCCTCCCGGCCAGGCAGCGAAACGTGACAGGCTCGGAACCTATTGGCCGTTGTGGGGACATCTGGGGGGAAAGTGGAGCTGCCTCCTCACCCTGTAACATTCCTCGTTCCTCTTGTGCCTTTCTGTATTTTTGTCTGCAGCTTCCATTGACTGCACTCAATAAAAATATTAAAGAAAAAAATTGCTTTCTCTTAGAGCAGCCAGAGCTTCCTCAGTTTTCCTCTACATCATTTCCTTTCCCTGGAGAGAAATTTCTGAGTCTCTAACCTCACACCACTAAGCTTTTTTCTTTGAAATATCAGCCTGGGCGGTGGCAGCCCTTGTTGCCACGGGCACTGTACCATCAGCTGCAGCCATGCTGCTTCTGCATGACACAGAGCAGGTAGGTTGTGTCTCACTTGGATCCAGAGATTTGATATTTATCATTCCCTGGGTTTCCGTTCACTGTCTTCCTCGCACTGCAGACCCCACCTGGGAGCTGCCGCCTTTGTGAGGGGCTTCTTTCTCCTCCTTTAACAGCTCAGCTCAGTTTGTTTCTCCTCCCCTCGCTCCATCACTCATGCTGGGTGAGTCAGGACTTTACCTCACACCTTGTGCTTTCCCTGCAGCAGCAGTTCACCGTGCCAGTGCTGCTGGCGTCTGGTGGCACAGGAGGCTGAGGAGTGTCTCTCACAGTCCTGAATGAGCATTTGCTCCTTTGCACAACTGCATGATGAGGACTCACCAAAGCCTGAGGCATGGCAACAATGCTTATCTCTTGGATGGGAAGGATGGGTGACAGGTTTCTAAAACCCGAAGCAGGGTGCCAGCACCACTGGTAGAAAACTTTCTCCCCACATGTTGCCACAATGATTGATAGAAAAGCTGTATAGTTCCAAGGAAGTGGGGTGTAAGTAATGTGGGCAGGTGTGACCAGAGATGATGGGCAAGGGGAGATGACAAACACAATAAAATCACAAATTACATGGGGAAGCAGCAGAACCTGTCGGTGTGTCTGACAACAGAGGATCCATATGGGTGTAGTAGCTTTAAACAAATAAAAATAACTCATGCATCTTATGCACAGCTTGATAACGTGAGAAGTGGATGGCTCTAAGATGCCATGAACACCAGAAGCATGAGATTCTAAAGGGATTAGCCAAATTTACTGAGAGCAGATATCTCAGTGGTTATTTAAAATGTCTATCCGAGTTATCTTCCATTTCATGAAGTCCCTGAACTGACTCTTCAGGTATTCTTGCTATTCTGTACTCCCTCTGTTTGTATGGTGAATTTAAGTGAGGTTTTTGAGTTGATCTTGTTGCTGCTGGTACATGCAGTTGTATGTCCCTCCTAAAATTGCCTCTGTGTGTGTGCTGCTGCTTCTGCACTAGTTCTGGGATTTCCTTCTTTTTCACATTTCCTTCTTTTTCACCAGTGATGAAATCTAAATGCAAAATCTGTTACTGACCAGAAGTGTATGGAATAGTCACTGGTCAATAGTCACTAGTCACTAGTCACTGGTGTTTTCAAGTGCATCATCTTGGCTATATTGAAAAAGAATTCAGAAAAGTTGGACGAATTTTGCTGGAGCTGTTGGGAATTCCTCACCTGTGAGTGACACGAGGTACTGAGCACCTGTAGTGAAATTGTCACGGTGTAAATTGCATGGGAACCATAGCTACAGCTGTCTCTCTTTGCATTTGTTCAAGGACTTGCAAGGTTTACTGCAGAGGGAGTTGTGAACTCAAGAAAGAAAAGCAGGGTACTGAGTAGTTTCCATGGTAGTTCAAAATTTGAAATTGTCTATCCATCATTAACTGCTACGGAATAGACAGGAAAATACAAACCACCAGATCTTCACAGTACCAAAATACCTTTTGCTTTAGAATATCAGAGTGGTAAAAAAATCTTAATTGTCAATGAAAACATCCTGATGCTGTGTTATAAAAGAGGACTTTTGGGCACATTTTTTATGAGAATGTGATCTCTTCATCAATAGGGCTTCATATACTTAAGTAGTCTCACATATACAGCATTTATTCCTTTGTGCTCTCCTGACAAGGAGCTGTCTTCAGATTGGTGACCATGGTGGGATTGCTTCAACCCACAGGCTTTCAGTGACCATCTTTCTTTCACATAGCAAGGTTCAGGTTTGTCCTGGGAGGAGTGATCATGTTCCACTTTCATTGTCCTGCCAGTCTTCAGTCATGGTGACTCCTCATTGCTGACACTCATCCTCTTCCCTGGTGGTAGGAATAACCTGCACTGGAATTTACTTGCAGGCTGCTCCAGTGAACACACATGTTTTGACATATATTTAACTATTTCTTCTGTTTTCAATAACTTTTACATTGTCGTTGAAATAACTATCTTCTTGGACATATCAATATGTACTTCTATACAAACATAACATGTTTTAACTTACCTTTGTGTTCAATATTGCAAGAATTTCACTGGAGAAGTACTGAGGTATCACTCAGCCTTCATATACCTTCTGTGAAATACATTTGTGTGCTCTGGACTGCAATTCACAGAGCATTGTAAAACATGGTAAATATGGACATTGATCTCTGTGACATGAGATCCTCCTCCTTTCAACTCAGAGGCTGTGGGTGTTTTTTATCTTTATTTTATCATCATACCTAACAAGTGTTTTCATCTGCCAGTTCCATATCACTGGTTTTTTCCAATATAAATTACTGAGACACACTATCAAATATTTACTAACAATAAGAATGGTGTAATATTAGACCATGTGCCTTTTAAAAATAACCTATAATCTAATCAAAGAAAGGGCCTGCTTTGTTTACTCTTGAATTAAACAGTGTCAAAGAAAAGTGGTGGATCATCTTCCTCTGCTGTATTCTGTCCATCATTGGAAATCTTCAAGAGTAGGAAATACAGGAAAATAACAAAAGCATAGTTGATACAGGCAGGGAATGGACTAGCCAGCCTCTCAAAGGCCCTTCCAGGACCATGATCTGTAATTTTATGTTTCAGATGAGCAGGTGAATCACCCAGGAATCTCGGAAGTCATCACGAACTGGCCCAAAGGTGAACATTTTGGACTATCATCATCAGAGGAGGATGAAAAAATGACTGCTGCTATAGCAGCAAATTGAACAGTACCAGGGGCTGGCCTCAGGTGTGGGAATTCAGTTGTCTACACTACTTAATGGTTCAGGCCTTCCCCTGAGGGCTGTGGGCTGTGTCAGCTCACATGTCCCCAGGCAATGCCCCAGCACAGCTCAGGACTGAGCACAGGTGAGGACCTGCACTGACAGTGGGGCACTCTGGACGTGATTTGGAAGCAGATTGTGGACATGGCCATGTAGTGGCACCATCACAATCTCCTAAGCTTGACAGAGCTGGATCAGTGCACTTTTGGGAGGGTAGAGGAGCCATGTCCCAAACAGAGCAGCCTCAAATGCCTCCAGTGAGAGAGGACTGCTGTTCTACAACCACACAACTCCTCTGTCTGACTCTGCAGCATGTGGGTGCTCCTGGGGCATCACTTTGTGGACCATTCTCAGCAGAGGCACCAGCAACAGGGGAAAGCTGCAAAACTGTGCTATAAATGCAAAGGAGAGGCTGAAAGCTGTGGTGGACATGCACTGTGCTGGGGTGTGTTGGGATGGCCACAGCAGTGGATGGTGGAGATGGACTGGGGCAGGCTGAGAGATGGAAGGGTGGTCAGAAGGATGATGGGGTGATTTTCAAACAATGTGTCACTCTCATATTCAGTATAGACACGACACTTCTGATATAAAATGCCCAGGGAGTAAAATGTTGCATGAAATTTGGGCTGCACCACTTGGTGTCTGGTGTCTTGTCTGAGACTTCATCCAAGACTTCCATGGGCCAGCTTCCCCGCTGCCAGATCAGGGAAATAATTCCAGAGGCAGAGAAGGTCATGTCAGAAGGGACCTGCCCTGCTAGCCCAGCAGAGGGTCCTGACAGTGATTCCTGACCACAGTCTGTTTGACCAGTACTTTAAGAATTCCAGAGACAGGGATGCCACATCCACCCCAACAACCTTAATTACTAAGGAAGTTTTCCTTGGTGTGTCACTTTGTCCTCTCCTCTCTAATCTCCCATATCTTGTCACCAAGGACTGAACCTTCTGGCTATTTTATGAGTTCCTAGTCATTCCACACTAACCATGGCACTAACCATATTCTCCTGTTTCAGTTTATGCATGCAAAAAAAATTTAAATGACAGAAATATAAGATCAATCATTTTCATGCTGTTTATTTTGTAGCATTTCTGCACTGGTTGTTCTATTCATGATAAAATGTGTAATAATTAATTCAAATAAATTGTCTCCTTTCTAAGTTCACCAAAAGCATAGCTTTAAATGCATCATTTGTGAAATACCCACATAACTTACATCTGTGCTATGCTGCTCTGCCCTGCTGCTGATTATAGTCAGGCTGTGTCGCACATTTTCTGAAAAAGCTACAGGTTTTATCAGCTTCACATGGGTAAGATACACACCATAGAAAATGTAAGTATCAGATCCTGCTCTCCAGAAACTTTCTCAGCCGACATAAATGGTTAATAATATACAGCAGAAATACTAACTTCTTGTAAATACACACACAATTTCCTCCCATCAGGTTAGAAGGCGTGGTAGAATTGGATAATGTGTCACCTCATCCCACAGGAAAAGCTCCCTTGGTTCACACCCCTTGCCTCGTTGCAAAGATTATGTCAGGTGTCATTGATGTTATGTACAGACATGATCACTGCAGAGACCATGGACAAGTTCTGTTATGGCATGTACAATCCCAGACAGAAAGTATCAAATTGGCAAGGAATTCCCAGTTACATGCACAGAACAGGGTGGCAGCAGAGATGGCAATTACCACTCAGTCCCTTAGGAATAAAAGCATGGAAAGTTTCAGGTAGACTGTGAGATTGCACGAGGGTCAGTTGCACAAGAGGAGAGTCTCAAGAGGAGCGCTTTTTGAAAAGTGTTAATTTTTGGAAAGCCTGTTTAAATTCTTCATTAAAAGCTGTGTAAATGACTGGATTGATTAACGAGTTTAGGTAACCCAACCAGGTAAAGAAGTCCTGTAGGATGGGATGAAACCAACAGGCATCTTGGCAGATTGGTAGGACTAGGGATGTGACAAAAAAAGGCAGCCAGCAGAAAATGAAAGCTCCCAGAATAATCCCTAAAGTTTTGGTAGCTTTCCTTTCTCTTGCAGCAGAAATTCTTTTCCTTTCCAGAGCACTATCTGCAAGTTTTATTTTAACATGACCGATAAATATTGGGGATCCACCTGAATGGGAATGCCCTTCATGGAGGCTGGCATTAATGGAGCAGAGGGAAGACCCCGCAGAACCAGTAATCAGGTGTGCAGTAGTAAAACGTTTCCCATATAACGAGGGTGGCTTCAGAATCCTGGATCGAGCTGCCACATAAATTCTACCATACAGTATCAGGAGGAGCACGGTTGGGATGTAGAAAGCTCCACAAGTGGAATAAATGGTGTAGGAAATCTGATCCGTGTTCACGGCGCACTTGGCGATTTCCTCGTGAGCTTTCACCTGCCTCCAGAAGAAGGGTGGCACGGAGATGCTGATGGAAATCATCCAGACCACAGCAATCATGAGGGCTGCCCGGCCAGCAGTGCGGCGTTTGGTGTACTCCAGAGCATCTGTGATAGCCCAGTACCTGTCCAGGGCGATGACACAGAGGTGCAGGATGGAGGCTGTGCAGCACGTGATGTCCGAGGACAGCCAGATGTCACACAGCAGCTGGCCAAAGGCCCACGTGTGGGTGACAGTGTAAGCAATGCTGACAGGCATCACCAGCACAGACACCAAAAGGTCGGTCACTGCCAAGGAGCCAATGAGGTAATTTGCAGGTGTGTGGAGTTTTCTAGTCAGAAAAATGGTTATAACCACAAAAACATTTGCCAGGATTGTTGCCAAAGTTATGACAGACAGGAGGATTGACAGTGAAATCTTCAGCCCTAAGAGTGTCCTTTCGTCCCAAGACAGCAGTGTTTCAGTGACATTTATTGATTTATTTGCTGAGCTCTGGAGAGAGAACTGTGCTGAATGGTTGTACTGAGTCATCCTCTGCTCTGATTTCACTTTCCAGTGTAATCTTTCTGGGATGATGAAGAAAGATGCTCACCTTTTTGGATAAAATAGAGTTTTTCATACTTTGGTCCAACACTGAAGAATTATTAACTTGTTGAAAACTTCAGCTGACGCAGTAGATGAGGTACTCTCCTATGCAAGATTTTCCATCACATCACATCAATTACATCATTGTTAAAGCAAAATGTCATCCAGACATGAATCTGGTGTACGACAATAAAAACAGTACCATAAATTATAGGAATTTAGGTGCTTTTCATCTTGAAGAAAGTGAATTCATTCTTTATTATCTTTTTTTCGCACCTCCTTTCTGACCTAATCTTCTGCAAAGTCATAAATCAGTACTGAAGGGTAAGAAATGGAAAATAAACATCTGGGCATGCAGTTGATGCCCCTTTGCTTGAGACAAAGTTACCCTCAAGAGTATTTTCCTTTTCTCTCTAATAGCTGAGTGTCATGTTTTTGGTATTTACAGGGGATGCTTTATTAGTTGAGTACCTAACATATAAAACAATACTTCTGGATTCCTTCTGTAAACATAATTTCTGCCAGATTGGCAAATTGAGCCTTCTTCAAGTACAGATCTTCATTTTAATTTATTTCTCCAGACTATTCAGGTTTTCAGATGCTGAAGTCAGGTGCTGGGTACCAGACCCCAATGCACTGGTGCACATTACAGCACAGTATGCAATCTATAGGCTTTCCATACTTTTCCTTGTATTCACCAGGAGTGGATTTCCTAAAGTCTTCACAACCCAAAGGAAACATCCTAAGACAGATTTCCATCAGGCCTTTCACTCACTTCTACCCATAAGAACCAGAATGTCACTTATATTATACCAGCCCAACCCTTCTTGAAAGAGCCCTGGAACTTGGGTGGTGAATGGCTTTGAAGTGTGCTGTGAGGGCTACAAGGAGGAACACAGAATTTCTCCCAGGAGATAATCACCAGGCCAGCCTTCTCCCAGCCATCCAGGGGAATTGCCTCTCTCAGTCATCACTGGTACAATTCATGCCATCCAATGCAGAACGGGGAGTCACTCAGTTGGGAACCTGTGGAGCAAGAGGAAAATAATATTCTACATGAAACATTAGCACTTTGAACTCAAACAGCCTCTCTTAAGCTCCTAAATCCTGATATAAAGAGCAACACTTTTCAGTTTGGTGTGTTTGATTTTTTTATATACAACCACCTTCTGTGGGTCAAACAGACATGCTTTTTCTTTTGAGGTGTACTTTCTAATGAGGAGACACAGAAAAGTCTTTTATTTCACTCTAGACTATTACTTTCTTGATTTTTTTTTTTTCTCTAGAAAGGGAAAATCCCTTCCTCGTGGCCATTTCGTGATACAGAGCAAAGGTTCAACTTACAAGAATTTTTGAACTTAAAAATGTTTAAAAGTCACCAAAGTCCATCAAATCCAGTCACCAGTCTCTGGCAGTGGTCCACACATTCAGCTCAACCCTTTTGCCATTTTCTGATGCTTTCCAAACATTGATACATTTTTTTGAGACAGAGACCAGAACCACAAACATTTGTTGATGGGGATACACCATGGATTTATACTTCAGCATAATGGTGGTTTCTTTTCTCAGTTTATTTCCTAATGATTTCTGAGAAGTACTTTGCTTTTTGAATCATTGCATAGCACTGATCTGACATTTCCACAGAGCAGTGCCAATTAATGTAATTCCACATACCTTGACTGCTAACATCAGCATTTTTTCCCTTTCTGCTCAGTTGTTGCATCTGTGAATATTGCATTCCTTCTCCCAGTTTTTAACTAAAGCTCTTTGCAGCTCTGCACAGTCAGTCCTTGTCTTTAATACTCTGAAGAGCTTTGTTTCATCATCACATGTCATCACCACACTATTCATGGACTTTCCAAATCACTCAAAGTCTCTTGAGAGTCTAAATAATTGTATCAGTTGGACTTCGCTCACTCCATATACTCATCAGCTCTGCTTAATTAATTTAACAGATTGGTGAAGCATAACTTACTTTAATAAAGTCTGAACTTTACTGTTACCCTAATCACCATATTTACTATGTGTACAACAATACATTGTTTATTGTAGTTTCTGCCAACTGGCTGTAGGTACAGATTTCAGGTTATGGCTCAGCAGCTGGCCAGACCTCTTTGGGAAGCAGCACCACAGTGGTTGTCTTGCAGGTGCAAAGGGAGCTGAAGTGGAGGCTGAGCCCTGCTGCTGCCACCTTCACACTTCGAGTTGCATCAAATTCTCTAGCTGAGCACTGTCCCATAGTAAAATTTTGTTGTTGCTCCCTTTGGCCAGAAATAAAGGTTCCACTTATAAATATCCCCCAATTTATCTTTAGTGAATATAGGTGCTGAAGTTGATCTTGTTTCTCTAAGGAATTGACTTTTTTTTTCCTCCATGCCTTTACTATCTCTTTAACTCTCTGACACAGTAATGGCTCACTTCAGAGCTCTCACTTTTAGAAGCTAAAAAATCTCTTACCTGAATACTGGGCTGATCACACATCCCACACAGGAGAAAATCTAAACTAAAACCACCAGACAGCACCAGACAGGCTTAATAACACTATTAAAGACTATTAAATGACTGTATTGCCTAAAAACTGAAGCCAAGTCCCACCTTGATGTCAGATGTCACTGAAAAAAGAGATATCAAGACTTTCCCCTATATTGTATCAGCTTTTTCTCTCTGTTACAACATTCTAGCAATGTGAACTACAGTGAACTGCACTTCGCCCACCCACCTGTACATGAACAAGCCTGTTAGTAGTCCTATTACTTCCACCAGCTTGCAGTCACTGTGGGGAAAAAATAAATTGATGTGAAACATGGTGTTTAGAGTCCAATGAACTAGTGCAGAGTTTGAATGAATTCTGAATCTTAAACATACCAGTAAACAAGCAACCCAACACTGGGAGAAAGTCATACTGAAACCATACATATACTTAGTTACTGAGTTAATTTTTGTCAATAAATGATGTTTTCCTCTAATGTGATCGCGAAAGGAAAAGAACCAGTGTTTTACAAAAATGTTCCAAGTCAGTACATGATTATTTATCATGTACTCAGGAAGAGTTACCATCTAGACAAAACAAACATATTCCCATTAATTTAGTATTTCAAGGAAGTTACCTTTTACTCAACAGAAGAATGATGAATACAGGTAAGTTATTTTCCTGTTAAAAAGAAAAGGAAATTAAGTTTGTGTAAACTACAGACACTGAAGAAAAATCATATTAAATGACAAGCAGTCATTAAATTATGTCAAGCACAAGGTCCTACACATAACTGCCTGTTAAGGAAAGCAGAACACAAATGCACAGACATTACATATCCTGAAACACCAGAGCCCAGGTGTAGGAAGTGGCCATCCAGCATGATTCCTGAGGGCAGAGGGACGGGCTGCCTGGGCAGGATGCTCATGGTCTCTGGAGCATGAGGAGCACCCAGGGCACAACCTGGGTGTTGAGGTGGTGCCTGGGAAGGCTGACCTGGAACAGAGACTGGACAGAGCTGGAGAATAAAGTGGATATTTATTGAAATGCCTCTAGGATACACCTTGGGCAGGACAAGAGCTTGTCCAGGGCTACACCCAAGGTGGACCCAAAATAGTCACAAAATGGACAAACGGTCACGAGGTCTCACACTTTTATAAGTTTTGGTGCATTTGCATATTGGGGTTTAATTGTCCAATTACAGCTTCAGGTTGTGAGGTCTCATCATTCTTGTTCCTCCATTCAGTCCACCCTTGTTTGTGCTTTTGGGCCTGAAAGTTGTCCTTGGTCTTCAGCAGAAGGATTTGTTTTGTCACCCTGCTGTGTGCAGAGCTGAGTGACACTGAGTGTGAGCTCAGAACTGCACCCCTGGGCAGCACAGAACCTGAAATACATGAAAGCTAAAACTTAAGGCATCAGAGGAATACATTTAGTGCCTGCAGCTGCAGTGCCAGCTGCAGGTTGAGATCTTGTAGCTCCTTCAAGACATCTGAGACTCTGCCATGGGAAAGGAAACTTTGTATTGAGCTGCTGAGGAGAGCAGGTGTGTCCGTGTGAGTGAGGGGCTGCAGCGGCCAAGGGGCTGCCGTGGTGGGAGTGTCACTGCCAGAGTGGCTCCTGATGGTCAGACAGGGAAGTTTCCTTGATGCTGGTGATGTTATCACCCCGAGATAAGATCGCATTGTCGCCTCCCGTGTGTGCCAGGCTGGGTCGGAGCGTGTGGTGGCAGTGCAGCCTGCAGGCAGCGGGAGGCACCGGCCGTGACAGCCCCACAGGGCACGGCAGGTTTGTCACCCTGGATTGTCACCGTGTTTGTCACACTTCACAGCACGGGACTCCTCTCAGCTGCCTTGGCTGCATCACCACTGTACTTGGTCCATCTTTCCTCGGGCTTCACCTGGTGCTCTTGGCCATGGACTGTGGGTATTTTTTTTCACTTTGAAGTGCCTGAAATAAATTGAAGGTGATGCCACAGCCAACCAGAGTGAGGTTTTCACAGCACAGCAAGCTGACATACAATACCAAGCTGGAGCAAACCACAGTGTTGTGTTGGATGCTTGCAGGAAAGACTTGCTAAAGAGCAGTCAGGAGCAGCACAGAGCAAAGGAGGGCACAGATGTCCTTGGGTTATCCAAGGAGGGCACAGATGTCCTTGGGTTATCCAAGGAGGGCACAGATGTCCTTGCTTTCTCCATGCTGCTGTCCCCAGTAGTTTATCCAAACTGTGGATTGTCCACATACTGCATGGAATGCTGTGCTGGTTTGGCAATCAAGGGAAGAGGGGGCAAATGCAAATGAAGGTGGGACAATCCCAAGCAGTGAGGATGAGAAACCAAGGCACAGAGTGACTCTGGGCTGAAGAAATGTGACAGTGATGATACAACCACAGCAAGCAGCACTTCATCACAGCAAGGAGCATTTAAATGGAGAGACAATTCCAGACATTGCAGTGCTATTTAACTTAGCAGAAAGCTTAGCTCAGGTCTGGAAGGTGCAGCAAGATCATGTGCAACGTGGAAAGAAAACACACTTTAGCTGTTGGTGATAACACTGGCACTGCTGCACAGTTCAGGGTCCTCACTTAAAACCAGGCACTTCTCAGGAAAAGGTGCTTTGTGTTCCAGCTCTGCTAAACTCAGAGATCTCTCTGTTAAACTCAGAGAGCAAGGGAAAGGTGGCAGGGGAGGGTCTCTGTATAAAAACTGAGCACCAGGTGTGCCAAGGCAGGTACACTGACAGGCAGGAGAAGGCTGGGTGGCACCAGGAGCTCTTCAGGACCAAGTGGCACCATGTGGGCTCTGGGCATGGAGCTGCAGAGATTGCCCAGATAACCAGAGATGCTCAGTCCCAAGGGTAAAAAAAGTCCCAACATATTTCTGTCCCTTCTGGGGCACAGCAGTTACTGGAGAGTGGGGCAGTTCCTGCAGACTGTAATTCCATGGTGCAGCTGACACACTTTCTGAGGATGCTGGGCTGCAAGGAGAAGGCTTTGATGCACCCTGCAGAGCTGGGCTGGAGCAGGATAAATACTGTGTACAAAATAGGTATGTTGAAATAAAAATACAGAATTTACTCTTCCACTAAATAGAACAGAAAAAGAAAAGGAAAATGAGATAAAATGTCCTTTAGTAAGTTGCACATTTGTTTTAAGTTCACACTGAAGTTAGAGGAATTAGGAAAATCATTTTCTTCTCTTGAGGGTGGAGAATTGCAAAGGGGTGGCTGAGAACAGAGCCAAAGTTCAGCAAACTACTGAAAATTCATTTTGTAGCTGATTCTCACTTTTCATTTAAATGTAGAATCCACTAAATAGACCAGGTCTATTCTGTCATGCTGAAAGTGTGATCAGCAGTGAAGCTGCTTCCAGTGAGAGCCAAGAGCATGTGGCCAGAAGGCAGGACAGGAGGTGGCACTCTGGCCAAGAGGAACCCCTCTGACAGCCCATTTCAGAGCAGAACTTAAATGAGGGAACAAGTTTTGAGTAAATTCTTGCATATTTGGGACAATTGACCCAAGCTTGCATCATAGAGTAGGTGTGGAGCCCAATCTGAAGGCAAAAGTGCTGTTCAAACAACATGAAATATTTAGACTTAGCTCTAGGAATCTGCCCACCAGAGATCAAAACCAAACCTGGGTGCAGCTCCTGGGAGAAAACCAGGCAATGCTACAGTGTATTGCACTGAAAAATCAAAGGTACAATCTATGTAAATCCTGTTTGCATCAGAATTTCTGGGCAAGCCCAGCAGGAGCTGGGCCCTTTAGGGCTGAACATCTCTCCTCACTGCCAGTGAGGGGAGCTGGTAGAGAAGAGTTCATGTTTCTGGAAAAGAATACCTGACTCTGAGAGTGTTCACTCCAGCATGGCTAGATGTCTAATCTGCCAGGATCGTTGTGAATATTTCCAAGTAAATCAGGCATTCCCATTTTGCTCATTTGATATAGAGAACAGCATTCTATATGAGAAACTATATGCAAAACGTTTCTCATTTTAAATAAGCAACTATGGTAATTGGCAAGCAAATGTTAGCAATATTTGACACCTTCAGTCTCTTCTCCTCACCTTCTATTTTCACTCAGCTTTTAAATTATTGGTATTTTTCCTTTCTTACCTTTATTTACACACCACCAATATGTATTAGCTATCCAACCCATTGTTAATTACCACGTTACAATTGCTGTTACACCTTATAACTAAAAATTACTTATCAAAGAGAAGGTCTGGGATTTAATGGGCAGTGATTCTGGTAAATACTACATTGCAAAAACAGACTCTACGATATGTTACCAGTAAGTTCTTTGGAGGGAGCAGGGGCTGGAGCACTTAGCTCTCAGCCATAAAGTCTCTGATGACAAACATCCACCAATGCAAAATCTCCAATTAACCTTTTCCTTCTTACATTTTGTCTGCCATTATCATTCAGTGTCATGCAATCAGTGGAATTTTAAGGGCCAAAGAAATACAGTGGGGTGTGAGATTGTAATGCCAACTGTGTCCAAGGGCATGCAGGGTGGGATCTGGAACAAGCAGAATGACCTTGACTCTGATCTGGCTGAGCTAATTGATATAGAAACTTTGATCTGACACATCTGAGTGGCTGCTCATCTCAGACTTCATCTATGGAAATTACTTTCCCTTCCTGTTCTAGAAGCTGTTTAGTGGTGCCCATTTATTTCCAGTTTCTGAAAAGGACATCTGGAGTGACACCAGCATGTAAAAGCCTACCTTGAGCCTACCAGCCCTGCCTGAAAGCAAGGGTAGATGGCAGGAGAGCTGGGGTGGGGACAGGAGATCAGCTGGGATCTCCCAAGTACCTGCCCTGAAGTACAAGAAAGAATGGAGAATTGCTGTTACAGATTCCTACAGAGTACCTCTAGACTGTTTTCAGGCTTGGGGACTTTTCCAAGTGTTTAATGATGTTTAAATACCTTCATTCTTAAGTCAACAAAATGCTAGTATTCACATCCAATGAAGCAAGAGGAATAAGGCTCATACTGAGTGCTCTGGAAAAGGCCAGTGAATTCAGAGTCCTCAGGGCTCAAACCTTCAAATTTTTAAAATCAGCTGGAATCTATAATGATAAATGCTAGAGAGACCTGCAAAGAAGAGAAAGTTCTTGCAAGTCTCATCCACATCATCCTTGCTTGGTTCAGCACTTCACTGTGCTCTGTAACTCTTCTCTTGATGCTTTACTGAATTCAGTTTCAGTGTGCACAGCCACTCCCATGAGATTTTGTCCACGAGCACACAGGTCCATTAAGATTTTTCAGGGCTATCCACATGCACCAAGTTTCACTTTTATGCTTTGGCCATTATTCTTTGCCTGGCCTTTTGGTCCAGTCCTGAAGTCAAGAGTTATATTTTTTTCCAGAAAGGATCTTCCACGGTTGCCTGCAAAGGGATTTGAAAGGCATTGGTTGATTTGCAAATACCTGCACTTACATAAACAGGTATGCCTTAAAAATACAAGCTGTGATGATAGATCATAATTGGTCTGCCTAACTATAGACACTGAATTAGAGTGTAGCCCTGATTGCCAATAATGAGGGTGGGAGAGCTTCAGAAGGCTCGTCCTGCAGCACTTCCTCACTCAGTAAATAAATGAACTTTTGCAGAAATGTGATTTACACTTCCTGGAAGTAAGCACCCTGCATCCTCTTACCCACTCTCCTGAAGGCAACTCAGGAAAAAACTGGGAATAGTTCTGCCTGAATGACCTCTGGCTGCAGGAAGTGTGTGAAGGAATATCCAGGGATTTTACCTGGACAAAAGCAGGATGAAACACATTCTACTGTACAGTTCTACAATTCTACTAGCAAATTTACCGTGATAGGAACAAGGAGGCCCAGTAGTTGGAATTCTCAAGAAATGGTTTGGGTGATGAAGTAGATGGTGTGTTTCATCCAGTGGAATGACACTGCTGGGGCTCCAGACCAGAATCCACTAAATCCAAGTCCAGACTAGGGAAGAGGATTAAGGTTAAAGTTGAGTTTAAGGACAAGAATGTAGTTCAGGTAGAAAAGAGCAGTTCCCCTGTTGGGTGATGGAGAGTAACCAGCTCAGCAGAAGCTCTGCACAGTGTGGGATCAATGTGCACTGTCAGCAGACCCTGTGACATTGTACCCGGGCAAAACAGCAAACACCTTGGCAAGAGTGTAACTGGGAATAAGTTCTTGGATAGATCTTGTTCTGTTCATTTTGGGCAAGGCCAAATGGCAGCCTGGCATTCAGCTTTGGGCACTGTTCCCAAGAAGATACAGACCACATAGCAAGGAATCAGAAGAAAGCAGCAAGAATCATGAGAAAAATATATGGGAATAAACTGCATGGGAACAGGGATGTTGGAAAGAGCACAGCTGAGGGAGATGTTCGACAGTCTCTCTATGCATGAAAGCCTGCAGAACAGGAAGGAATAGTCTGTTCCCTGTGGCTGTGACTAATATCACTGAAAGGAGAGGGGCTTAATTACAGCAAGGAAGACTGAGCCATTAGGAAAACTTTGGAGATAGTATGGATAGTGAAGCAAAGTATTGCTTAGGGATGTGTGACATCTCCATCACTGAAAGTCAAAAGGAGAGGTCAAACAATCTTCTTGGAGTGTGCTTTCCTGTAGCCAATGAAGCACCAGGAAGGTAAAGTGAATTAGTCTACCCCACGTAAAACGGTGAAAACCAGAATTTTTTTGACTGCAACACAGTGTAAATTTAGCCAATTCAAAATGAACAAAACCCCAAGAAAGTGGAAGTTTTGCACAACATCACAGTTCAGGTCTGGAACTAGCTCAAGACTCAGCGTTGTGGTGCTGTGGTGTTCCACATGGGCAGAGGAACACAGAGAATTTTTATTGCCCTCAAGAAGGGACCGGTGAGGAATGACAGGGCAGCTTCTAACAACTGTCAGTGGATGTCATTGGGGCAGCAGAGCCCCCAGGCTCCACCATTTCAGAGCATGAACACAAGGAACAACTCCCCATGCCTGTGGCAGGTAAGAGCACAGAATGTTCTCTTGACAGACCAGGGCATCAGCCCCATGGGCATTTTCCATGTGTCTCTGGCTTTCTAAGCATTGCTCCCTAACAGTTCTCTACCCTCCTCTCTTGCTGCACTCTGATTTTTGCAGGAGGATCATATACTCCTCTGCCTTCAGCTTCACTTTCTAGGATGCAGACAAGGATTCCCTAACATGCAAAATGCTTGTTCCTTTGGTCCCTGAATGTTTGAAAGGCATTATGAAGTAGCACACCCCTGTAGGACTCTTCAGCTCTAGCAGCCCCAGCAAAGAAGCTGAACAGCTATTGCGCTGACCTCAGTCTTTATTGCCATGATGGTGGTTATTTTTTTCTGTGGTTTAGAATCAACTCCCCTAGCCATCCCAATTTCATATGAAAAGGAAAAAGCAAATTTGCCTTGAGAAACCTCACAGAACCCAGCCATTGCTTTCTGGAATAATCTAACACTCTATTGGCAGCAGTTCCTGGAAGGAGGGAGTTAAAATTACTGGCAAAGTAATCTCACCTCTCTAAAGTCAGTTGTCCCCTAATTTTGCAAAGCAAGGTTTTGGTTTTTTTTTTTTCCCCAGGGTTTACATCAGGCTCACGACTGAGAAAGGGACTGTCTCTCTGGGGAAACATTATTCTCCTTGAAGTCCATGTTCCAGTTTCGTGCACTGCTGCCCGTAGTACACTGGAAAAACCAGACTGCAAGGCTGGCAGTCCTTGTTTTTTGCTGGGTCCTGCTCTTTGCTGCAGGACCAAAGCTCATCCCAAAAGTGGTTCACATCCATCATTGATGCAACAGGTGACAGGCTGTCTGCTGGCTCCGTGTGAGAAAACTGCATTTTGTCCTGAAGAGCCTGGCTTGCATCCAGGCAGGTACAAACAGGTATGGATAGTGAGGATTCTGAGAGTTCAGTATTGCACTGGAAACTCCTGGCTTTGCAGAAGCACTTAATCAGAGGTGACCTTTGGCCACCATCATACCCCAGCAGGAGTGAAGAAAAAAACAGACAGTTGTGTCACTCGTGGAATACAAACCAGGATGGCGTGGAATAATAATGGGACAACGCTTAAAGTAACCCAAAGCTTTCCCCAGGGCAATCCATGTAAAATCATACTTCTAAAGTGGTCACTTCATTTATACAGGATTAACCTGCACCTGGAGGAAGGGACCTGCAATAAGCATTTAAAGCTGTAAATCGCCTGTGAGCTTCCCTTCCAGACACACGGCATGCAGGGTCGCTACAGGCTGCCCAGAGAAGCTGTGGCTCGAAACGTTCAAGGTCAGGTTGGACGGGGCTCCGAGCAACCTGATTTGATTGAAGATGCATCTCGTGGCTGGGGGGACGGGACTAGGTGACCTCTAAAGGTCCCTTCCCACCCAAACCACCCAGTAATTCCATGCCGCCCGTGTCCGGCGCTGCGGGGTCCCCGCTCTCCGCAGGGCGATGCCGCCAAGGGAGCTCAGCCCGCCCCATCCACCGGTGCCCGCAGAGCCGGGGCGATGCCGGCTGATCCCGGGGCGATGCTGCCGCAGGCCCCGGCCTCCAGCTCCCGACCCCCGCCCGGTTCGCCCTCCTCCACCGGCGTTTTCACCGGGGCCGCCGCGGCGAAGCCCCCAGCGCTCTGTCCCCGGGAACCAACTTCAGCCGGGGCCGAGCGCCCGCCCCGTCGGCGTCGCCAGCACTCACCCGCTGTCCCCGCTGTCCCCGCTGTCCCTGATGTCCTGCTCTCACCCGGCTCTGGCTGCGTCCGCCCTAAAATACCGGCGGCCCCGGCCGGGCTGGTCGCGCCCGCGCTGCGCGTCCCGCTCCTCCGCTCCGCTCCTTCTCTCCGCTCCGCTCCGCTCCTCCGCTCTCCTCCCCTCCCCTCCCCTCCCCTCTGCTCCGCTCCACCGCTCCTCCGCTCCGTCAGCGTGGCTGCGGCTTGCTGGGAGCCGGGCTTGATCGGTGTTGTCTGCCCGCCTGTAGCTCGGGGCAGCGAGGATCCGTCCCTCCGTGCGGGGCCAGCGATGCCCGAGGTGTGCGGGGCCAGCGATGCCCGAGGTGTGCGGGGGATGTTCCCAGCTCTGCCCGAGGTGTGCGGGGCCAGCGATGCCCGAGGTCTTCGGGGGATGGTCCCAGCGCTGCCCGAGGTGTGCGGGGCCAGCTCTGCCCGAGGTGTGCGGGGGATGTTCGCAGCTCCGTCCCGGGAGCTCCCCGCTCCTCACCCCGCTGTTGCCAGCCCTGCCCTGCCTTTCCCCGGGGCCGGGCAGTGTGGCCGTGGCAGGATGCGGGCTGGGAAAGCCTCGTGCGGTTCCGGTCGATTCGAGGATCGATCGCTCTCAGGGCAGCGGTGATGAGCAGAGCGGTTGTGGAGGACCCGGCAAGGATAGAGAACGGTTCAGAGCTGCCCTGGATGGGTTTGACCCAACTGCTGCTTCAGCTTGGCTCCGACCTGGGGCTTGCACACCCTCTCAGCACAGCCCTCCTGCATCCTGAAAGAATCAGTGTTAATTCCAGCATTTTTAAGCTATGCAGTTAGTGGATTTTACCAGTTTTAGTTGCTAATGAGAAATGAATGTTCTTTTTTTCTTTTTTTTTTTTTTTCCAAAGAAGCAATAACTATGTTCACACTAGACAAAACTTTAACATAAAAGCAATTCAGATTCCAAGGTCTTGGAACAGAAATGCTTAAGCCACAGCCCCTTTGCAGCATCATTTGGCCTTAAATAGATTCTAAATTAGCCATTGCCAGCTGTCTCCATTTTCCTCTGGCAGCTAATTTACATATTGGATTACTTTCAAAATACAGATAATCTCATGATTTTTGCACACTTAATACTGTTGATAGCCTGGCTCTGCTCTCTCCTCCACAGTGTCTCAGAAAATGATTTTTGACCTTGAGCCCGAGTTTGCTGTACCTGCCCCCAACTCAGTCTCAAAAAAGTCACACTCTGTCCAAATATCTTAGAGGGTTTTGTCCCGACTTCAACATCTCAAATAGCTGGCTGCTCCCAGAACAGCAGCATTTTACCTGTTCTCCACTGCAATGGAGAATGGGTTTGAACCCAGAATGATATGCTGTAAATCATAAATCTGACTTGAGACTGAGAGGAAAAGACAAGCTTTTTAAACTGCAGCCACATGGTGTGAATCTTACACAAAAAATAATAATTCCTTGCAGCATCACTTCACTCCCAGGCTGGGAGAGGACACATGGTGAATCTTTTGAGCCTCCAGAATTTCCCACTGACACAAGAACAGCTACAATAGGTTTTCTCTGAAAGTCTAAAGATGCCTCTCCATTTATTTTCCTCCCAAACAATGTGGGTGTTGTTCTGTGGGTGGGAATGTGTTTGATGTGATACAATGTGAAAGGAAAAGAGGTTGGCTCTTTTATATCTCCAACTGAGGAATAAATTCTGCCCTTGGGGTAGAGATACTCCACGAAAACTTGCAGAGGTCTGCAGCAGAGTGCAGGCTGGTCTGGTGTCTGTGGCCACCCCAAGGCAGCAGCTGCTGCCTTGCAGTCCCTTGTCAGGAGAAGAGAGCTTGCATACCACAGGCAGTGGGTAGATTCCTCCTAGAACAGGAAAAAAGGAGTAAAGTTGCTGTAAAGTTGTTTTTCTCCCATGCCAGCAATTCACAGATGTCAATTATTTTTCAGAGACAGAAAAAGGAAGTGTCTGGTGGTTTTCCTTAGGCTGACTGGGAAAATCAGAGAAAATTTCGGGGTGCAGACTGGTCTTCAGATATTAAAAAAAAGAAATCTCTTCTCCCTCTGACTTTGATCCTTCAGATACTCTCTAATAAGAGCTACAGCACTTTTCTCTCATGCTTTACAAGGTCAAAATCAGTATTGTATTTAATATCCTGTGTTGAATGTCTTGCTTAGAAAATTAATGCAGATACTCTTTTGAGATAGATTATCTTCATTTTTGATGGAGCAAGTGCACAGAGAGAAGTCGTGCACAGGCCCAGAGGCAGTACAAATGTGCACCAGTAAGACAGACAGATCTAGAGATAAAGGAGACTTTTAAACCAGTCTGCTCTTTGGCCTAAGATTAGGAAACCACCTTCCCCCAGCTACACTGGCATGGTTGGCAGAGTCACAGCAATATGCTGGTGATGCTCAGTCTGTAGATCCCTGTCTTGGAGATTCTGGTGCTGTGTATCAGTGGAGCTCAGGCACATTTGCATCCACTTGGTGCTGGGTAAAGATCAGGATTCCATACACAGCTTTTAGTAATTTTCTTCCTTTAATCCACTTATTAAACTTCCACAAGGCTGATTTCATTTCTCATTTTTAATTCGAACCTGTCTGAGCAGTCCCACCTCTAATTTTGTTTCCTATCATGCTTGACTCCCAGAATTTCTCACTGCTGCTGCTCACAGTTTAAACATTTCCCCAGCAGCCTGAGCCAAAGTTCTGATGCAGCTGAGCCTTGGGTCCCCAGGCTGGGGAGTGGTGGAGTGAGGGTTACAGGCAAGGAGAATTAAATTCCCCAAGGAGAATTAAACCTCATCCAAACCTCCTTGCTCAGAATCCTGAGTGAATGCCTCACCGTATCGACCAGACTCTTGATTGCTCTGAGGTGGTGAAGAGCATCTCCTGGGTGTCTGATTTCACAGGGCTCAGGGTTTTACTCCCTTGCTGCAGAAGAAAGACAGAGAAGTTGTTATTTTTCACAGCATGGGAAACAGTTTCATTTCTTGGTGTAGCTGGAAGGCCATCAAAGACAGAGCTGATGCTTTCCCTCTCAAGGGTGTTGGCTGTCCAGACTGTCCCAGAGTGAGCACACAATCTGTGGTCTGAGCCTTCCTCTGCTCTGATCTAGTTCAAGACCGAACACATTGGGGTGATGTTGCTTCCCCTACTGTGACTCCCCAGGGAAGCAGGATGGTGATTAACTATTTAGCTCTCCCAGAAATCCTGGAGGAGTGTTTTTATTTGTTTGAGCTGGCAGGAGGAGTGACACTCAGTAATGAAGGGCTCTGCAGGACCGTGCATAGGCACAAATTAATCAGGTTCTGGTAAAAGTGCTGTGTTACACTGAGAACCAGCACCCCCAGCACAAGTAGAGACAAAACCTCTGAGACTGGAATTATTTTGCTGCCCTGGTTGTAGCTTTTTCAAGAGCTGGGAAGTATCCCAGTCTCCTTGTCCAGCATATGGGAGGGACAATGGACTGAGCAATTCCAGTGAATTTACATGAAAACCTTCCCCTGAACACATCCTGCTCAGAAGATGGGAAATGACATTAAAATGGCTGCACCTCGATGATGTTCATGTAAAAATACCTCCTTCCTCATCAGCAGCATGGCTCCCTGTGAGTGCAGCACAGTCAGATCCATGGCTTATGTGAACAGAGATGCTGCTTTTTCTCTTTGTAGATCTTGCCAAGCCCAGGCTAGGGAAGAAGGCTGATGTCATCACGAGTACTATAGCAAGTGCTTCAAAACTGCTTTTGCTCACCATTAAACTGTGGGGAGAACACTGATACAAAAGACCCTCCTAGTTTTCAGTCTAACTTTGCCCACTGCTAATTTACATCTATTTCTCCTGCATCCAGCAGGACCTTCCTTGAGGTTTACCCTCATGATTTACCAACCAACTCTTTTTTGAGGCAACAAAATGTACTGGCTCCTTGTCACAGAAATTTACTTCAGCTGGAAGACAGATGCCTCATGTGAGGTCCCTCCTTTTGGTTCAGGAATTCTCTTTGTTTTTTGATATTTGATGCCACTTTATCATTGAAAACTTAATTAAAGACCCAGACATTCCAAAAATGGAAGAAAATCACAGCACTTTTTTCCCTACATGAGCCATTTTCCTCTGAATTCCACGTTTTTGTCACATTCCAAACCTCACACTTAGATGCTGACATATGGAGAATTTTTCAGGCACTGCCTCTCTGCAGAAGGTGTATTTTGGCTCTAAAGCTTTATTCTCAGTCTTACAAAGGAGCAGAACCAAGAGTCTAGCCAATGCTTCCTTCTTCTGGGACTCCTCTCTTTCCTTTCTCTCTATCAAGCAGAAAAATGCTCAGAAATTGGTACATAACCAAAATACAAACCCTCTGTTATAATTGCTGAGGTAACTTGTAGCAGAGCCTTGAGCTGCTTGGCAGTTGCTTTCCTCAGAGTTCCCTGAGCCTGCTTTAACCATCTGATTAATGCAGAATACAGCTGAGAAAGGCAGTCAGCTCCCAAGAACTTGTGTGTGCTCACTGAACTCCATGAGGTCTTATTTACACAGTAAACGAAACAACATTGTCATACATAGAAATTCATTTTCTTCCACAGAATAGAGGAGTTCTCTATCAGCCCTGCTCTCCCACTAACTTAGTGAAGTATTTTTCTGGCCAGAGTGTGTGGTCCTGACGTCAGGGCTGGAGACAGCCCAGCAGACACTGTGTGAGGAAAGACTGAAGGACCTGGCATGTTCATTTTGGAAAAGACGAGGAGGATCTAACTGCCACCTTCAGTTAACTAATGGGGTTATGGAAGGTGCCAGAGCCCGTGTGACATCTCCATGCACAGCGTGGGCATTTTGCTGTTCCAGCACTAGCTGGGTCTCATAAAGCAATTGTCTGGCTCAGTGCTCATAAAGCAATCATCAGTCACTGCTGAGGTGAGGAGAGGGCTGTGAACAGGCTGAGTAAGCATTTATTTCTTTTGACAGTGATCCCTGCTTGCTCCTGCTGAGAACCTTGGATTTTAGGCTGACATTCAGCTCTGATGTTGTGGCAAATCCTCTGTGGAGGAAATGTCTCTCTGCCCCTGGTGCTCGTTACTGGGTAGACTACTGAATAAATATTTATATTCTTGATTAAAAGTGATAGATCTGTATCTGTTCTTTGCCATCCTTCCCTTGCCTTACAGGATATTACGAATTTAATGTGTGTGAAGAGAACAAGGGAAAATACTGAAGCACAATACACTTTGATTTTATTTTAAAAAAACCCCACTTGTCCCTGTCAGCTCCCATGTTTTTCCTAACAAGGTGTTTTGTTAAAAGGAGTTCAAACACCCAAAGCTATGCGAAAAAGCAGCCCATGTCCCCCTGCTCCCCAGTGGAAAGCTGCAGCATGCAGAATGGTGCCAGCAATGCGACAAGGCACACAGCAGCCACATGTCCCCTGTGCCCGTGGCTCTCCCGTTATTTTCATAAATGTCACAGACTGAAATAGTCTCTGGGTATGGAAACATGATTCAAATCATTTGTGTGGAGAATTGGAAGGGATTCCTGGAGGTCTGTGGTCCAATCTCCTGGTGGAAGCTGGGAAGACTAGAAGCTGTAGAGCAGGTTATGCAAAGCCCCATCCAGCTGAGACCTGAAAATTGAAAATTCTTCATTAAGAGTTACAGTCATGGGATACCAAGAGATGGAAAAGATGAGGGAAATGTTGCCTTGCAGCTTCCTGAAAGGTGGCTGTGCTCAGGTGGGGTTGGTCTCTTTCTCCAGGCAGCACTGACAGAACAAGAGGACACAGCCTCAGGCTGCACCAGGGGAAGTACAGGCTGGATATCAGGAAAAATCTTTTACAGAAAGAGTAATAAAGTGTTGAAATGGTCTGCCTGGGGAGGTGGTGGATTCACCATCTCTGGATGTGTTTTAGAAAGACTGGATGTGGCACTTGGTGCCATGGTTTAGTTGAGGTTAAGGTTGGTAGGACTTGATGATCCTGGAGGTCTCTTCCAACCTAATGATTCCGATTCTGATTCTGATTCTGATTCTGATTCTGATTCTGATTCTGGTTCTGATTCTGATTCTGATTCTGATCCTCCCTGTGGAAGCAGTTCCTGTGAAGGCAAAGCACCAGTGATCCCAGTGGCCCATTGACACATCCCAAAAAACTACTGGCAAGCAGCCAGCAAGATGTTATGGAGAGAGGATTATAGCACATAGCAGAGGATGGAGATAAAACAGATAAAAAATCGAAGCAAATGGAATGTTCTTGTCTTTAATGCATATTTCAAAATTATGCATTTGATTTTTCTCAGTGGCAAAAAAAAATTGGAGTAGAAAAAGAGAAGGATCAGCCTGAATGGAAGATCTTCTGTTCATGATTCACTAAGAAGAACTAATCTTATTTCTAGTCAGAAGAAAAACAGAACGTATAGACATAATAAATAATTCCTCATATTTTGTGAATTTATAGGTAATTACACATTAGAAACCATATGGAGAAAACAACACTGAGGAAAAAAAACCTCAAAATAATTTCCTTTTTGTACGTTTGGAAAAAACCAAATTTTTTACATTTTTTTCCAAGATCTCATTAACTTTTTGAAATTTTCTGTTTCTGAACTTTTCATTGGCTATTTTTTTGTTTGTTTTCTGTCTTCTTTTTTTCGTTTGCTCCAAAATTTTGAATGGATTTTTGTTACTTTTGCTCCATCTTCTTTTCCTTGCATTTGGCATTGTCTCACTGGGTTTTCTGTGGGCAAATTGAACAGTGAAGAAAATAAAGTATTTGTGCTCATCTAAATCCTGTCCAAAACTACACTGGAAAAAGAAAATGAAAGAAGGGAGAGGATAAAACCCATGTGATCAGATGAAATAAGGACAGCATTCTGTTTATTGACCTTTGTGTTATATTTGTTCAAATCTCAGCATCAGAGTCTGAACTACTTGCTATTGTTCATGGATGTTGGTGAGAGGCTTTTACTATTATTATCTCCTTTTTTATAACCATAGAGCTCCTTTCACTTTAATATCATATTTAGATTCCAAGCTTTCAAAATAATTGCTGCAGTATCTGTCATTGTCATTAAAGGAAGGTATTTTGGGCGTTTCCCCTGGGTCTGATCCAATTTTTTTCTGAGAATTGTAGCAAGCACCCCCATCCTTACTGAGGCAGTTCACAGTGAAGCTTTAGTACCTAAGGAATTTAGTAATTTACTTTTTAAAATTTCAGCAGACAGCTAGAGTAGATAAATGCATTGCTCGTGAAGCTCAGCACATAAAGACATTGTTCATTTTCATGGCACGGGATAAAAATACCTCAGAAACTTCTAAGCCTGGCAGAAAAGAAAGAGCTAAGCATTATAATAACATTTAAATACCAAATAAAGAAGCAGATACTGTGTGGTTTGCCTTTGGAATAGAAGGGACCTCTTGGCCCACAGCTCCTCAGACAGGGATGGGCACAGCCCTGGAGGAGCAGCACCCAGCAGAGTAAAGGGCTGGAGACAAAGACCCTGGAGACAAAGAAGCAGATCCAAACCCAGACAAATTCCAAACTCACAATACTCCATCTGTGCTTCCTATTTCCTGTCTGGGAGAGGAACTGCAGCTTGGCATGGCACTGACCCCTGGAATGTGAATTTCTCCTCTTTGCTCAAGCACTCACGAAGGTAAGCACTGCATTAGATCACACAGCTTAAGGAAGAATAAGAGGACCATGATCCAGAACAAGGTCTGCAGATGTTGCTCTCAAAGAATTGCAATTGCTGAGCTGAACCTGCCCCAGCAGTTCTCTGATCACTTACAGAAGAGCTTATTTCATCTGAATATTGCCCAGAAGCAAGGTGAAATGCACAGAGCAAAGCATTGGACCATCACCACAGTGGACCATCACCAGGCAAATGTCCAATGGGTAATTTCTAATTATTTTACTTCCTTCTTGTATTTGATATGCCTGCCCCAACCCTTGCATACACAGCAGTCACTTTGACAGTAAAATCTGAGAAATGGGTGAGCTGAAATGGCTCTGCAGTTCCCTGGGGCTTAGGTCCCGGGCATCCCTCCCTCTCTGTGGGAATACTGAGGCTGCAGTCACACATATTCAATGTCAGTGGGCTATATGCTACATCACTAGGAAATGTTCACTTTGAAAACTTTTTGGACCTTCCATGCTGCAGGAGATCTCCTCAGTGGCCACCCAGCTGTCTGAAGACGCTTCTGCTCTCACAGTGAAAGGATCCTCTTGGAAGTGCTTTCTCCCACAGTGAGTTTCCTTACAAGTTGCACAAAGTAGAGAAAATTGGAGTGATGCTTCATTTCTCTCTTTTGATTTCTGCTTCTAGCTGGGAACAGGGCTTACCAGAAATCTTTCCTTTAAAAGGAGCTCTGGAATGTTGTGAGTTACTGCTCTGTACTGAGCACCTTTCCCTGCTGCGATTGTAATTCATGGTCCTTGCTGTGGGTGAAGTCACACCCTCCTTGCTTCCTTTTTTTGTCTCGTTCTGCTCTCTTTCTTTTTTCAACTTTTTTTTAGCTTTCCTCATGAAGCAGAATTTGCATCACTTGCTTTAAGCCTCCACATTGCAGCTGTCTGGATGAGTCACACTGGAAAGCCAGAAAAAAGTAGAGTCTCCCAGGAAGTGACTGAGCTATCCTCCTTGGGCTTGGCTAACTGCACCCTCCAGTGAGTTTGCTGCTAAAGGGAGCAGTGGGCTGGACAAACCCCACCAGTTTCATTCACCAGTGCAACTGGTGCATCCTCCAAAATGCCTCTGACCCCAGCACCTCCCTTGCAAAAGGACAGGAAAACCAAGAGCCACTTTCCTTTGGAGCTCTGCCTTTCCTCCAGGACTTTAATGTGCCCTCTGGGGACTGGGCACCAAAAGGCACATGTACCCCCCAGAGCCCCAGCCCACCAACCATCCTTTGCATCACAGCAAAGAGTGTCAAGCCAGGGCTGCCTCCTCAAATGGGCTTCTGGTCATTCTGATCCAGAGCTACCAGCAAACACAGGGAAAGGCCACAGGAAAACACTGCAGTGAGCAGTGAGCAAGTCTCCACTGGAGAGGTCCAACCACAGGGTGCCAAAGTGCTTTCCAATTATACAACTCCTCTGAAGGTAGTACCTGACCAAACCTTCCTTAGCTGTCAACCACAGTGGGAAAGTCTGTGTAGTGTTCAATTATCACTCCCTGCTCTGCTGGGTGTGCTGTTTCTTGGGCTTTGGTTTATCACCAGTGTCATGATTTGACTTTGCTGTTGGTTAGAGATTGGCAGAGCTTTGCAGTGAGGAGTGAAAAGGTACTAATGGGAATTACTACCGGAGCCAGAACAGCCAGAACAAGCCATTTCCATCTTGAAGAATGTCCTACAAAGAATCACTTTCACAGGGCAATCCTTCATTTTTCTCTCTGGCAGATTGGTTCAAAGATGCTTCCCAAAGAGCAAACCCCACATGCTTCAGGGATAGTGGAGAGAGCTCAGTCCTTGCTGGGCTGTTGGTTTTCCTTGCTACCACAGCACAAACAGCCATGGCAGCACAGCTGCCTGCCTGGGAGGGTGGGTGGGAGAGCTGAGTCACCAGCTGGAAGCTCTCTCTCAGTTCTTAGCTCCCTTCAGCACTGCAGTCAAGTGGAGAGCACAACCAGACACAGAGGCTTTTCCTTTTGGGGCAGATGATCCTTACCCTGCTCCTGCTGGTGACCCTGAGCAGCAGTGCAGAAGGTTTCACTACAGGGATCCATGGGCTGGTTGTCTCTGTCTGAGATGGTCTGGTCTTGTTTATTTGTCAGCAGAAAAAAGTGTATCTGAGGGGGTCACCTGGACATTCAAAAGCAGTCAGCTGAGCAGCCCTCAGGAGGGCAGGGTTAAAGTATCCTGGTAATTATGAGATTAACTCCACCTGCTCTACAAGATATGAGAAATGGATCCAGTAAAGAATCCTGTATCTGTGATAAACCTCTATCAAAGTGATACCTGATATCAAGATGTTTCATCTGCCTGGGTTTGGAGCGACAATCCACAAAGGCTTAAGCATTTAATGGGGTTTCCTCCACGAGCAGATAGGAAAACAAATTTTTACATCTCAGTTGTTTTTGGACAGTAGCATTCAAAATACCTTCTGCACACACTCTTGAAACCTAGGGTGCATCAGAGCCTCACTCATATAAAATCTCTGTGATTCACTCTGCTGCCAATGGGGAACATTTCCCACGTAGCACAAACGTTTTCCTGCAACGAACCCTTTTCTTTGCCCTGACAGAGGTAAGAAAGGGATGATGAGCTCAAGTTAAATATCAAACTCCAGAGCATCTCACTGTGAAACCATCAGCCTATGAGCTTGATAGAGAGGGAAATGAATAAAAGGCATGGCTATGATTGCTTCCCATAGCTGTAATTCTATTAAAAATATAATTGTGCTCATCTAGAAGGTCCAAGTGCTGCAGCATCCTGCACATTATAGACAAGCTGGATGTAACAGGCCTGTGATGAGCAGAAGGACCATCCAATAGGGCTCTGGAGATGATCCTTGCTCCCTGTGCCTCCCCCACAGGTACCTCACCACTATTTCAGTGGAGATTACTTCTGCCCTGTGGTTTAGGAATGGTATTCTCCAATTTAGAGTTCCCACAAAAACACTCCACCTCTCACTCAGACCCCTTCTTTGTCTCCCTCCCCCTGCAGTGGGATGGAGAGGAGAGTTGGAGGCACAAAAGGTAAAGATCACAGGTTGTGATAAGAGCAATTTACTATAGGTGACAATTAAATAAGAAGTGAACAGAAATAGGTTCCCTCTCCAACATGGGCCAGAGAAGCTTCTCTGTCATTCTCTGAATGAGAACTTTTATAATTACAGTGGAAGTATTAATTAATATTTCAGCTGTTTCCACCATCATTACTTCAGCTGAGTTTACGAGGCCAAATTAATAACCCTTCTCTAAAGTGCCCCAGAAATAAAGTACAGTGAGGTGATTGCTGTAGGAAATCACTGTTTAAGTCACTTACTCAGTGTTTCAGGGATCTGCAGAGGATGGACATTCTCCAAGAAAATGAAGGTGCTCTCACCAGAGAGAGAAACACACCCCTGGGTGCAGTTCCTGCCTTGGTCCTCATCCATTATCACGTAGGGGGTAAGGAATAACCCCAGGGTCCTGGCCATGCCCCTCCTGGCTGCTACAAAAAGTCAACCCTAAACCAACCTAAGCCCTTCACAGGACACCTGTGAAGCCACCTGTGCCCCTTTTATTTTGGAGCTTCTTCAATAACTAATTTAAAAATTATTTTGATGAGTAAAAAAAAAAACCCAAAAGACTTTTAACTAGAAAAAATTTGGATTTGCCTGAAGTGTGATTCCTGAGCCATTATGGGGGTCTGATTGTAATGGCCTTGTCCCATGTATTGATCAATGATGACCCTTTATTTAAGTGCAATACCTTAGTGAATCCATAGCCACAGGGTGTCAAAGGCCATGTCTCAGCTGAGCTGGTGCTGGTTTGTAATGACAGATGAGAGGGACAGCTCTAAATTCAGAAGAGATGACACTGCACCAATGGGAAGCAAACCAGCATTGCCTTGAGGCAAGATCTGGAAATGGAAGGAGGTCTGGCACTCAGTTCACTCCCCCTGAGGGGCAAAAGCCCCACCAGGCAAGCATGGGATTTTCTCCTCTTTGTGAACCACAAAACTCACAGAAATGTGCAGCTTGAGGATGTGGAACAGTCCTTGTTTTATCCTGAGAGTTGTCATGACTTGGCGGGGAGTTTGAGCTGCTGCAATTCAGGGGAATTTGGGAACATCCAATTCACTGAACGTTCTTGAAAACCCATTTATTTTCTTCTTGTGGTTGTGTAGCCTTCTTCCTACTGTTAAATGGAAAGGTGGAGATAACAGCATGTGTTATATTAAAAATACATTGACTTTAAACTTCTAATTATACAATGACCAATTTACAGAAATGTCGTATTTTAATCACTCTTCAGTATGCCAGAAAAAATCACTTCTAAAAGGCAGCTCTAACTGCGTTTTCATGTCAGTGGGAGAGGTGCAAGCCAACATTTTGTCAAATATGCTAAATTTCACGAGGATGGGGCTGCATATATCTTTAACTGAAGATGTTCTGTGAGGAAGGGCCTGTGTGGAGAAGGCTCTGGCAGAGAGCAGTGAGGGATGGCAATGCTTTGGGCAAGGACTACTGGAGGGAAAAAAAATTACAAAGCAACATCCATCACAGCTTTGTCCAAGAGCAACCCCTTGAGACTTTGGTTCAAACCTGAATGACTAATTCATTATAGTTTTCTTTGTTATTTGTTTATAAATTGCAGAATTATGGAGTGATACGAAACTTCTAGGGACCACCTGGTCCAACCAACCTCCCTAAAGCAGGACCAGCTTTGAAGGTGAATTAGTTTTCAAATTAATTCAGGTTGTTGAGGGCCTTTCATATTTAATATCTTCAAGAATGGAGCCTCCATACCCTTACTGGCCTCCTCTTCCTGTGCTACATTCTCCACTTCAGTGTGGAACCATTGGGTATTTAGAAATCTGGAGACAGTAATTCATACTCTTCTAACAGCCTGAGCAGGCAAATTCCAGACTGTTTCACAGAGCTGAAAAGTCAGCAAGGCTCATGAAATAGTTAATAAGATCAAAGCCTCCTGCTCCTGAAAATCCCAGTCAAACAGCCTGTCTTTCTCATGTTTTGGAGCTTTTTCAGCACAAACCATGTGGCACTCATCCCCATTATCAGTTTCCTGGGCAGAACATGTTAGCCTGCACTTGCTGTGTTCTCTGGAGATGCCTGATGCAATCTTGAGCCCATGTGCTCTGACTCACTTGCTGGAAGAGCCCGGGGGAGCTCTTGGAGCCAGCTGATTTGCAAGCTGCTTCACTCCTTTAATTGATCCTGTCTGCCTGTGAACACGTTTGTGCTCAAGACAAGACATCTTTGCTATGAGATCCAGCTCTGCCATGGCAGAGAACATCCCATGACCAAATAAAGTGAGATTCTGTGTGTTACCCTCAGTGGCACTGAATGATGTGAATCTGAGAGGCCCATCTGCCTGGCAGCACAGGAGCAGACAGGCAGTTTGCAGATCCAGTCACTCTGCAATAATGTTGGCAGACTCTGGGATGTGTAGGTCTATCATGTGCAAGGAAGGAAAGTCTGCAGTGGCTCCCACAGGGTGTGGTTTCATGGGAGCAAAAGAGTGAGCCAGCAGTTGAGGCAGGCTCTGCACTAGGTTTTCCTGGAGCTGGGGGTGCCAGTTCATGTCCTGGGATAAGATTTCCTTTTTGAGGGAGCCACGTCCATGCCACATCTGTGTGGTCCCAGCTGCAATATTTGTCTGCAGAAGGTCCAGAACAATTCTCATTCCAGCAAGGGGAGGTGGGCAACACCTGCCAAAATTGTCTGAGAGGATGAGCAGACTGCTGGCAATGTGTCACAGGGTGTCCCTTGCCATGCAGCATTAGCGTTAGGGTTAGGGGTCTTGTCAGGTCATTTTGTCCCTCCCCAACTGTTCCCCACTGGTTCTGTTCCCTCCTCAGCACAGGGATTCCTTGTGCAGGAGCTCATTCCACACAGGGACAGCCCAGCCTCTCCTCTCTTCCCACTGAACACTTCCTGCAGTCCAGCTTCCTGCAGGCAGCTGCATCCCTTCACTGTCCTGCTTTCCCTCAGCATCACAGCTTGCTTCTGCAGGTTCAGGCACGTTAGATGTGAGACCCTGGTACCTGCTGTGCTGCTTCCAGTTTTTCAGCCCCCAGCACAAGAAAAATATGGACCTGTTGGAACAGGTCCAGAGGAAGCCACTAAGATGCTCTGAGGGCTGGAGCCTCTTCAGCAGTGGAGACAGAATCAAAGAATCATAAAATGGTTTGCATTAAAAGGGACCTTTAAGATCATCTAGTTCCTATCCCCATATCACAGGCAGGGGCATCTTTCCCTAAGCCAGGTTAGGTCAGAGCTCCATCCAGCCTAGCCTTGAAGACTTCCAGGGATGGGGCAGCCACAGCTTCTCTGGGCAAACAGTTCCAGTGCCTCACCATCCTCACAGCAATTTCCTCCGAATATCTAATCTAAACCTACTCTCTTTTAGTTTGAATTCTTTCCCCCTTGCCCTGCCACTACATGCTCTTTTGTTAAAATTCCTCTGTCTTGTTGGCTCCATTTAGGTACTGGCAGTCAGTAGTCAGGTGACCCTGGAGCCTTTTCTTTTCCAGGCTGAACAATTCCAATTCTCTCAGCCTTCTTTGTTGTAAGAAGGTCCTTCCATCCCTCTAATCAACTTGGTGGGCTCCTCTGGACTTGCTCCAACAGGTCTTTGTCTTCCTTGTGATGGAGGCAGCACTGCAGGTGGGGGTCTCACCTGAGTGGAGTAGAGGGGCAGACCCACGCCCCCCACCCTGCTGCCCATGCTGCAGGGAATGCAGCCACGGTGCAGTTGGTTTCTGAGCCCCAGCACACATGGACAGCTCGTGTCTCTCATCCACCAGCACCTGCAGGTCCTTCTCAGCAAGGCCACTCTGCATCAGCTCATCCCCCAGCCTGGACAGACACCCAGGATTGCCCTGACCCAGGTGCAGCACCAGCACTCGGCCTTATCAACCTCATGAGATTCCCCTGGGCCACTTCTCCAGCTTTTCCAAGTTCCTCTGTCTGACATCCCAACATTCAAGTGTGTCACCTGGACCCCTCATCTGGGTGTCATCTGCAAATCAGCTGAGGGTGCACATGATCCTTCTATGTCATGAATGAAAATATATAATCCCAGCATGGTAGTTTGAGTTTTTTGAACGACTCTATTTCCCTTGCATCATGGCTTGGACTGCACACTTGAAATGGAAAATTAAGCAGCAAATTTTTACCGTCTCCGAAACAGAGATAAATGGTTCTGTTGGAACAGAGCCCCAGCATGACAAGTGATTTTTTTCTGGCATTTTGAAACAGAAGCATTTATTTTTTTGACATTTTAAAAAGTATGCCTTTCCCCTTCCCCCCCAGTTTTTGTATTCAAATTTTCAATTTAAAATTTTAAGTAAAAATCGGTGTGAGTGGAAGGCAAACAGTGTCAGCAAAAATGGACAAATATACTTCCTTGTACATCCTTCCCACCCCACCACTCTTGCAGGAGACAAATACTCTATTTCAGATTAAACAGAATATTTTCTGTTGGTCCCAAAAGAAAACATTTTGGTTTTCTAAATGAAATCCAATATTAAACCTAATGAATGCTGAAACCACAGTATCTGCATTCCCTCCTGTGCACAAGCAGATATTTCAGAGAGAAGTGCAGGAATCTTTATAACAGTGTTGCCCCAGCCCTACCAGACCAAACCATTTGCTTTTGGGCTGATTTTTAAAAGGCAGAGAGTCTCTAAAGAACAATATGCAGCTTATCCCCATGAGATCCACACAGCTGCATCTAGAACCCCCAGGAGTGTTTTGGTGCTCCAGAGCTTCTCTGTTTCTCCAAACTGGTCCTCCCCCTACAGCTCTGTACACTGAGGTGTATTATTCTTTATCCACAGATTAAAGAGGGCTCTACATACAACTCTTTGCATTTGTCTGCTGCAAAATGTCTCAACCCTGCCCTGCTGTCCCCCAGGGCATGGTCACTGAGCCCCTCTAGAGGAGGGTTGGGCTGGGTGAGGGAAGCTGGAGCTCTCAGGGGAGTACAGCCCTGATAGAGGCTTACACATGGCCAGAGTGTAATGAGCCCCTTGAAGATGTATCAGGTCTGAGGATTGACCTGCAACCCTCCAGCCTGGCTTAATAATTATAATAATATAGCTTCTTGGGTGTGTTTTGTAAAGCAAAGGTTTTAACAAAAGAGAGGATAACAAACAATACAGAAACAAAAGAATAAAGTCGTGCCTGGGTGCCAAAGAAACATCTGACACCTGACTAAGACACCCCAAGAAAGCACCTGAGCACCTCTGTGCTCCTTCTTAAGTATACAACAATCAAGGAGGGATAATTTGGTAAACTGCCAGTAGAAACAGCTGCAGGTTTTGAGAAACATTTCCAAGCCCAGCCAGTGTCCCTGTGCTGCCACTGGGCCAGCAAAGAACAGAAATATGGGGTTTACCCACACTCTGAGGGCCAGCCTGGCAGAAATGTGGCTAATATTCATTAGCATGATCTAGCGTGTCTTGAAAAATCAAAAAGGTTTTAATAAAGAAGGAAAATAATACAAAAAACAAAGGCAAAGCCGAGCACAGGACAGAGACAAGTCTCCTACTTGCTACAACTGCTCGAAAAGCGTGGAGTTTCTTTGTTCTCTCTCTTTAGTATTTAACAGCCTAGGTGGGCTTTTTGGCCCTTGGCACAATGAGATGAACAACAGACTTTGAGTTACAACCTTTGAGCCC